>QFEN01000066.1:118919-132849 GCA_003316125.1 Auricularia polytricha
GTCGGTCTTCAAAACTTCACCGCCCAATCTATTCGCGGGTCAACGATTTCCTGCTCTCCCATCATACACAGCCGCGATGGCAGTGGCATCTTTTATGGGCGATGCGGCTTTAATAAGATTACACGCTTTTTCAAGGAACATCTAGGGACACCCCCGAGGAGAGCGGGATGATGAATTCAGGTATGATGATCAATAGTTCATAGTCGACATGCAAACCAGTCCAGGCAAAGGGCACGTATTCGACCCCTTATTTAAGAGGAGATAGTGATGATTCCTCCTTGAAGTAACAGTCGTGATAGACCAAAAGTGCTCTAATCCCTGGCAGCGTCGTAGAACCCTTCCGTTATCGACCATTGTAACGTCATTATGATGGTGTGCATGACGATATGTTGATCCCCATCTTTATACACGTGCCCTGATAGAAATCATCGGTGTACTTCTAGGCCCCAGAAACACGAAGTAGACTAGGGTGAGGCTTATCGTTCATTCTTAATGGGAAAAGGAAAATTCACATCCTGAAACATGAGGGGAATGCGGGGAGGCGCCGCCGCCGCCAGATGTCTAGATTGTCTATGGTCTATGTACAAATGATCCAGTGGGTATGAGATATGCAATAATGACAATATAAATGAATTTCCACATGCATCCTAAAAAAGCCCGAAAAGTCCATTTGCCAACAAATAGTGATCGTATCAGTGTGAGTGCGCGTTCTTCATTCTTATCCATAAGCCACCCTATGAAATGTAAAATGATACAGCTAAAATACCAAAACGAAGATAAGATAACGCACCTTGATGAAAAGCGTCATTGTAGCTTCAGGACAAATCGACTCCACCGCCTGTCTGCCGCGACCCAACTTCCACTCAGCAGGTGGCAAGGAGGAAGGGGGTTGTGCATCCGTTGCGAGTGTGAAAGTGTCAAACCGCTGAAGCAGTCGCACAAGGAAGAACGATGCCTCATTGTATGCATAGTTCTGGCCGATGCACTAAGAGCCAAATAGCCAAGGATCAGGTTTTTGATCAAACAGTGTCACGAAGGAAGGTCCTACAATGCGAGGCCCTGCGCTAAATGGAGTGAACATGGTCGGATTCGACGTGAACCGTGCCACTCTCAGAGGATCAATCCATCGCTCAGGATCGAACTCGTCTGCATCAGGTCCCCAGAGTGCTTTGTTACGCTGCGTCAACAGTGTCGAGTACCATAATGACGTCGACTTCGGTAAATATAACGGTTGCCGAGATTCGGTGGGATAGGTACGATCTGGCGGAGGGAGCGTACAAGGCTGGGGTCTGCTCTGTCGCGAATTCAACGGGACAGGGGGGTACAGACGGAGAGTTTCGTCAATTACCGCTTTGACTGGCGAAAGAAGGTCATTAGGTAATCCCACTATATGAAATAAAAACTCACCGTATTTGAGTTTTCGAATATCTTCGTGGGTAGGGATATTGTTGCCACACACGTCGAGTACCTCTTGCCGCATCTTGGCCGCGATGTTCGGATACAACGCCATGAAATATGTCACATAGGTCAAAAGGCACGCAGTCTGTCAGGCGGAGCCATCTCATCAGAAACTGAGCGCTGAAGTGAGAATAGGTACACACGGTGTCCCGAGCGGCCAATAGAACATTGAGCAACTGGTCACGAATCATTCCAGCGTCTATAGATTGACGGCAAATGAGGTGCAGAATTCGGACAAGGAACGATAAAGAAAACACACCTTCGGTACTGTCGGCTAGGTGTTCTAGGAACGTCTTTTCTTCCATGGGACGGCATATACCAATTTTCTGGGCTACCGCCTTATGGTCCAACGTTCGTTTTACTAATGGGTCCAACCATCGTTTTATGATCTCCACGTGCGGGGCCGTCTTGTCCTCGAAAAGCTCAAACACCGGCCAAATGGAGCCAGTGCGACCTCTCATTGTGATTATGCGTTGGACCGCTTCGAAAGCTTGAGCAAATGTTCCCCACGAGTCATCTGTCGCAGATCCTCTATCGCTATGGGAGCCTGAACTAGGAACAGGGAGCTTCTTGGACAATGTGTCCAAGTTCTGCCCAAAAAGAAAGTCCGAGGCGGCGTCGATGGTGAACCTAGAAAAAAGGTCTTGGACATCACAGGGCTCATCGCGCGAGGCGATATTTGATAATACAGTTATCGTCCGGCCCGCATATTTTTCGAATAATTCGAAATCAGATATGCGATTGCGGGTGAAAAAAGGTCGTGCGAGTGAACGGTGCTATAGCGATAGCATCAGCCATCAACAACTGTATCAGGTGGTTAACTTGTCGTACGTATTTCCATTTCTGTATGCAATTGTGAGCAAAGCGTAACCCAGGTGGTAAAGGAGGTCTTATTGCTCACCTCGTCATCCCGATTGAATATTCCGTCGCCTAGAAAGCTTTCTCTGATATGGAGTTAGGAAAAGTTTTCTTAGTTAAAAAGTTGCTTACAATCGCTCTCGTTGGGCAGTGCCTCTCCAAAATTGACCGAATCCTGTTGCTAGTGCGTATTTAGAGTGCTCTTGATCCATGGTAATAATCTTTTGACAGTCAATGCGCTCGTCAGTACTTACTCGGTCGAGAATGACATTTAGACAAGACCACCTACATTGTCAACCCAAAGAAAGCGTGTGTTGAGGGTTGTGCACTGGTATTCTTCGAATAAATCAAGGAACGGCTCGTAAATGTACTGAGAGGCGAGGGCTTTCTTGAGATTGAGCATGACATCAATGTTCCCTGGCCATTTCCCCACAACTCGGGGAATTGGTCTAGCACCAAGTTTACGTGCCTCCCGTACTTGAACGAAGTCAGAATACTGCACTCTGATAAATGCGGCGAGTGGAATGGCCAGGAGATGAACAGGTATGGACCACCATCCAAAGCGAAGGTTTAATGTCCTACTGCACAATGAAACCAGGATGGGGGGTGCAACTAGTGCTTGAAAGATGTCCTTCAGGATACGGAAGCGAAAGTTGGCGTGGTCAGCGAGAGCCATCTAGGGAGAATTGAGGGGGTGGTAACTGGAGTTGATGATTTTAACTTGAGCCCTTTATGTACAATTGGAAAATTATGAATGATGCTTCGTGTCAGCGCTTCCTTAGGTAGATGAAGGGAAGATTGTCGAGAATCGGCCTGAAGCGATATTAACTCCACGCCGGTATCTGCATGTGAAATTTCTCGATCCGCACCGCGATGGAATAATCTTAAGACCGTAGGCGTGCATGCTAGTCGGTGGACAGCGGAACCCGACTAACGGCTAGAGGACCCCCTGGTACCCCAGATTTATTCTCACGGTCCGGAAGGCAGTAGATCATTTCACAGCGCTTATTCACTGACCGGCGCCGGAGAACTTTTATGCGCAGACATGCTCAAAAAATGTATACGGAAACAGTACGGAGGCATAATCTCCTATCTGTTCCACTTCACATTCAGCAGATCTGGGGTTGTTTTATCACAAGTGTGAGCACCCACAATTGTGAAACAAAACTGGTGAAGATAACGCTTGTATCATCACAGATAACTAGGAAGCACACTATAGATTAAGATCAAAGCGGCAGGTACAGTAAACTGAGGCAGCTTACCTGGGAAACGACATCGACGGTAGTGCAGATTAAAATGCTTTGATGATCTTGCTGCGGACGCGCCAAAATAAGAAGGCTGGGCAGCTGCGTTCACAAGTAACACAACTTTTTGCAAGCCCGGATCTGATCATCATCTAGACACTGCAGTCAAAAAATGTGAAACTTAATAATACGGCGTACTGTTATACCGCGGCGATCTCGGCCTTCTCAATATCTTTGCCAGTGAGAAGAACACATGCAAGTGTCACGTTCAGTTGAACTAGTACCGATATGAGTGGTTCCTTCCCTGCCACATGCATCAGGATGGTCAAAGAAACAAACCGAGCGATGAGCATTGTGCTCTTCAGGAGTCACACATTCGGTCATTGATCAGGTGTGTATGGGGGTCGAATCAGAAGTCGGAACTTGCCATACAAGGTTAGTGCTTGCCTGGCAGTGGCGCTCAAGGTTAGATCGTCACTGAGGCCGTACATATAGTACCAAGCTACGTAGTAGAGATTCATCATCATGTCAGAATCTCGTTGGATCCCGCTCGAAAGCAACCCAGATGTAAGCTCTATATGCCTCTGACATTATCATTCTCATGTGACTCCAACGAGCAGGTCTTTAACAGTGTGAGAAAAGTCACAAAACCTCCTAGCGCAGTATTACTCACATGCTCTCGTATAGTGGGCTACAACCGCCGGACTAGTAGGATCCCAGGCGCAGTTCGAGGACATATATGGCCTTGATCCAGAGGTTTGCCTTCTCGATTCACCTGTGCTCATAGGTTCATGATGATACAGCTTCTGGGAATGGTGTCATCAGGTGTAAAAGCGGTTACATTGCTCTTTCCCTGCACAGGGACCATTGCAACAAAGCGCAAAGAGGAAGATGAAAAGATTGCTGCTCAAGGGCAGCCTCCGATCGATCCCACTATCTTCTGGATGAAGCAGACGGTATGTTTGATGAACCGAGTGTCTTTCGCACTCATGCTCCTAATGAGGACCAGATCTCAAACGCTTGTGGAACTATGGGCCTCCTGCATGCTCTAATAAACGTAACTCGCAAACCTTCTCTTTCATCTTTCTCACACCGATGTTGCTCTAGTCAGATGTCACTTTCGCTCCTGAAAGTCCATTGGCTAGATTTATCGAGGAAGGCCAAGGTGAAAGTTTTTCCTATCAAGCATTTGAAACGTATTGATCGCAAAAATAGACAAAACAGCTTTGGAGCGTGCCAAAATTCTCGAGGATACCACCCTATTCGAACGGATCCACACATCCGCAGCCACCTCAGGACAAACTGCGGTGCCAGAAGATCTGGACACGTCTCTTCATTTCACTTGCTTCGTGAGGGCGCCCGATGCCATTGCGAGGGAAACGGAAACCCAAGCTAATGGGTGGCGTGTCATAGAGTTGGACGGACGTCGCAATGGGCCGATTGACAGGGGTGAATGCACTAACTTGCTTCAGGTAGATGGCTTTCATCGCTTTCATGATACTAGGTTGATCTCAGTCCTGTGCAGGACGTGGCCAAATACGTCGAAGAACACTTTATCAAGGAAAGCAAGAGTGTCAACTTCAGCATGATGGCGCTATGTTCCGGACAAGACTAGATTAAGGATCACGAACGAAACCAGTGTGTACAACAGCAGAGCGACTACGTATTCAGTCATTTCAATTGATGCTTCTGCATCATAATTTAAGTAAGGAAACAGTTGGTACAAGTGGCGGTATCAATCCGAGACCGAAGTTCATGACAGTCACGAGAAAAGTGCTTCCGATATAGCAGCAGGTATTTCCTTCTGCATTTTGGCGATGAATCTAGCAACGTGGAATGCATTGTCGAAGTCAGAGATATCCTGACCATTTCCAATCTCAGCAATTTGCGCCGCAGATGCTACAAACTGTGCGATTAGACATCAGGCTGTATATTGAACCGAGTGAATGACCATGCGTACTCGGAGCATCGGGCTTTCAGGAAATTTATCTCCCTTGGCTTTCTTCTTCTCCCCTCGTAGGATGTCTCTGACTAGAAATGGCTCTGCGGTTAACGGCCTTGCTAATCCTATAACTGCGTTATGCCAACCGATGAGAAAAAATGTACAACCGGCAACCTGAGGACACTTACTGTCCGCGGCTCCTCGTGAGACAGCATCGGCCATGCCCTGCGCTGTCTGAAATCCACCCGTGATGACTACTTTCGAGAGGTTCAGGTGGGGTCCGAGGAGCTCTGCATATTCGAGGAAATATCCTTCTCGGGTTTCAACAGTATACGGCTGTACTCGCTCGGCGTCAACTCTGGATTGAATACGAGGCATTGAAAAAGCGTTACCTTATCCCGAGGGCTGCAGGTGGTTTGCTCATATGCCCCCCCACTGACTTCAATGAAGTCCACTCCTGCACTTTCGAGCAGTATAGCAACCATTATCGATTCCTCGGTACTGAGGCCCTCGGGAATAGAATCCTGTGAGTTGAGTTTGACCGAAATGATGAAAGATGGGCTTTGGACCTCTTGTCTGACTGCAGCGATTATATCAAGAAGAATCTGAGCTCTATTTACGAGCGATCCGCCATATTCATCATTTCGCGTATTTGTCCTTCTGGCTAAAAATTGTGACAGAAGGTAGCCATGAGCGACGAGCAGCTGAGTCTGGTTAACCGATATGCTGGCCCGATGCTAATACAATAACTTTACCTGGACGCCATCAAATCCAGCACTGTGCAGGACGGAGGCTGCATATGCAAAGCGATGTACAATGTCCTTGATGCCCTCTTTTGTTAGAGGTGTGGGTCGCCCGAAGAGAACGCCTCCAGTCGAGGGTTGCTCAACGTCAGATGGTGCTTCTGGATACGGCTGTATGTTAATAGAAACCTGACGCCCTGGGTGGTTGAGTTGTCCGATGACCAAACTCCCTTGTGACTTGGCGGCTCGTGCCACCTCTGCCCACTCCTGGAGATAATCCGAGGGAAGGTCTCTGTCGATGATAGTATTTCCTATATGAACATCAATGCCACAATTTCTTTTCGCAGAAAATTATGGCTACCTGTAGCTTCTAGATGGTCTTTTTTTATTTGTATGTTACCAGTGATGATGATTCCTTTGAGAATTTGGTCAAAGCATGATTAAGGATGGGATGGGAATTACCGATGTCTCCCTTTGCCCAGGTTTCGTATAGTCGTACAAGTTCCTCCGTTGGTTGTCCCCGACTACAGGAATCAAAAGTTGAGAAAGTGGCCAAGCGTTCTGACATTGCACTCTTCAAGAACCTATTTTTTGCCGTTCGTCCGCTAAATGGGAAAGTAACAGGTTGCGTGAGTAGTTCAACGGGGTCAAACATTGAAATCATGTATCGGGATCCTGTGGTACGCTTGGGCTTTGGGGCAAATGAATATTGCTGGACCAATGGATATTGGACATAGGAATGAAACGGTTGCATATTTGAATCCAATATATTGCAATCCTGAGAGCCAAAATTCACAGTATCTCTTTCACGGGGGTGATTTCGGGCTGAATAATCACTCAGCCAAGAATATCATGCAGGGGCTGGATATAATCTCAGCTAGGCTAATGTATGTATGATGAATGTGTTTTCAATGTGAAAGAAGGTGAAACCTACTATATCTTCTGAAGACTCGGGAATTAATAAACGGCCAGGACAATCGACCGATGATATTAGCAAGCCTTGACGTGTCCAATAAAGGAGCAGTTCTGCGATTCTTTGAAAAGTCAGCACACCTATAGGTAACTTTGCTGGTGACAGGAGCTCACTTATTCACCGGCTTCTGAAGATAGTGTTTTGAACTTGTAGAGTGTGCACGAGTTTTCCTGCGGCAGGTCAGGGAAACGTATGCTGGTGTCGTGCTAACAATATTAATGGCCAAGGCGGATGGCAATTTCAGAGTGGCTAGCCTCTGAGAATTCACTTCGTGGTCGCCGTTGTCGAGTTGCAGACAACAGCTGGCATCTACTACTGTTTTAGGGGTGCTTCAAGTTGCCCAGCCATTGATGACATCAAATGAGCCTGTGTAGGACGGGGATTGACATCCTCCGATATATATATATATATATATATATAAATTTCACAAGACTCGCCTTCTATGGTCACCTTCCACCATAATAGGCTACGCTGGTTGCGGCCTTCAGGGCTAACCACGATTGAAATTGGGACTCGTGGCTAATATCGGAGGGTGATTAGGCCCGACCGAATCCCCGACATATTGGTTTGATCAGGTGACGAGACTTGGTATGCCCTCTTGACAAATTCCGACATTCGTGGACCTGTCATGGCAGCATGTGGTGTACTTTGCAGGAAATTTGCCCGAGACTGCAGCACGGTTGTTAGGGTGGAGCCTGTACAACAAATGTTCATTTCTGTTCCTGGTATTAATGAACGGTCTGCACTCAACCTTCCTCTACGTCACGATGAAGATATCAGCTGTATCACCTCACGGTCATTTGAGACTCGCGGCGTGCGGCGACAAGAACAATGTTGGATAATTCAGAGTTGGGAGTTGGTATTCCTAAGATTACAGGACCTCAGCACTGAGAACCAGAGAGCATTCCGTTAGTATTTTGTCAAAAAATTTCATACGCTAGCTGGAGAACAACATGTCTTGGATCGTTGAGGACGTCACTGATTACGAATAACGGCGAGAAGCAACCGGGAATTGCCAGATTATGTTGGTTTGAATCTTATCTCTTGAGAGCCAAACGTTAATCATGCATTCTTCATCGTCTCCCAAGCCACCGACGCAGCAACTACTACAGTCTGCGGATATCATTTCCCAGGGCGCTGAAGCTGCAAGTCCTCCTCTTAACTAATTACTGCGCCCCATGCTCACTTGAACCCCCGATCACCCTTCGTATTGCTCCACGCAGAAAGTCTACAAAGCATATTTGCGTCAATTTCCGACATCGGGTCATGGCATTGACGGTGCTCTTGAGGCGTCGGAGCCGGTTCTCTTGAAGCACCGGTTCCACAAGCACTACCGCCACCCGTCGCTCGATGCATCACTCACCCGGCAACGTATAGCCGGTGAGGCTCGCGCGTTAATGAGGTGTATGCGGTATGTCCATTTTTGCTGTCTTGTGGAGAAATGTGGGGCTGACTTGACGTGGGATCTTGGCAGGTCCGGCGTCACTGTACCCGGAATCAGGATGGTGGATGTGAATGAAGGTGTCTTGGGTATCGAGTGGATAGATGGCAAGAGTGTGCGTCAACTTCTACCCGGAGGGGCTGAACTCGAGGACATCAGCGAATCTGAAGAGGTGGATGAAATCCATGAAAATGACGCCACAGACCCAATCGCTGGTTATGGTGTTTCTCGAGGTAGGACTGTCCATACGCTCATTGGATTATACTCAAGTTCTGCAGATGCCCTGATGGTTATGATCGGTGTCGAGATCGCAAAGATGCATTTGGCCGACATAATCCATGGCGATCTGACGACCTCGAACATGATGTTGAGGAAACAGATGAACGATTTGGTACATGACAATACTAGAGGATGCAGTCGTTTTTTCATGTCACTTTCAGGTTCTTATAGATTTTGGACTCGCCTATCATTCCACCCTCGTAGAGGATAAGGCTGTAGATCTTTATGTCCTGGAACGCGCCTTTGCCTCAACTCATCCTGACTCGGAGCCACTGTTTGCGGGTGTGCTGAGCGCGTATGAGAAGCGCATGGGAAAACATTGGCTGCCAATCAAGAAGAGATTAGATGATGGTAAGCTGAGCTCAGTGTATACCCAGATCCGTGTGCTCATCATTTTTATAGTGCGGCTAAGAGGCAGGAAACGGAGTATGGTTGGTTAGCATACATGCTAGACTGCTTCAAAATGTGTAAGTGAGTTCAATTGAAGGCTCATCACATTTTGATGTGCTAAACCGGTCCGAGGCAATTATTCACCAGTCCGGTCAATTTTGATGCATGTTTCAACACGAGCGCATGACTTTTGGCCAAATACGGCCTCTCAGCATTCGAGATGGAGTAAAGAAGTCCTCCTTTCCCTGATCTCTATATGTTACAACATACATGGCAGGCTACATGTAATCAATTGAATGTAAGTACATTGTCCTGCATCCTCTGGTCTCATTCCCCCTGGTATACGTTTACATTAAGTAGTCAAAATGCCGTCGGTGGTTCGCGTCCCTCAGAACTGCAGCCTTTTCTCTGGTACCTTCCGACGCAAGTGGATGCTCAGCTTTTTCATTCTCGACCCCAGCGTCGTGCATTGTCGTAGCCCCGCCGTGGCCTCGATTTTGAGAGCCTCGTCTTGGGCGAGGATTGAGTCGATGTATATGAGGTCGGATGGATGCATCGACAGATCTGGGCTGTCTGGGGGACTTGGAGGGGGCGACTGACAATGTCCACCGTGACTGTCCTCTGAGTAGGATTGCAGAAAGCCTTGAAGAGGCTCATCTGTAGTCATCTTCAACCTTACTAGAGCAGCCAGCCTCTGCGCATCCGATTGAGGGATCAGAGATGCCGTGTCGTCATCTTCTACGAGCTCCTCGCTCTCAGGCATTAAAGGCTCTTCAGTGGTGGCAATTTCCAGCTCACTGTACGTTGTTGAGCTGGAGTCGTCCATCACTGACGGTGCTATAGCCACTAGACTATCAGAACGCCGGTCAGAGTGTTTCTTGAGCGTGAGGGTTGCGAGAGCATCAACGTGAGGAGTATCTTGGTGGTCTGCGGGGCTTTCGAGCAAAGTGTTGTCTAGTACATGTTGCATGATGCAATCGACAGGAATATTGGGAGTGGAGGACTGGGTGTTTTCGTCTAGCCAAGGTGAACTATTTATTTTGGCTCTACTTGGGCTCTACCTTGATCTTTATATACGCTGTTAGTTATGCAGTGGATGTGCGTTTGTCCACCGTCCACACCTATTTTGGTGTGAATTAATTGATGTTGACAGAATCCATTGTCGTACGATTGCTTTAGTGGCAAGTCCACTACAAACACATGTGATGATTCCGATACCGTGATATTGCGTGTGCTTTGATCCACTTCCATTATCATTGCATGTCTGGTAGTAGTATGCCACTCCAAATGCCACTTTGATAAATTGCTCGATATACAACAATGAGTGCGCGATACAATGTATCAAGGTGTGCAACACAGCCCACAAATGTTGCGTTCTAAAACTCAGTATTAACTTGTATCACAGCAGGAAGAGTTTGTTCAGTGGTATTAGGTCAGGATAGCAAGGTATAGGCAATGGAAGCTCCATAATTATTGCACTAGAAAAGATAAAGTAGATGGTAGTAGGGCACGAGAGATCAGACTGCGATGTATGAGTCTGACTGGGTTCTCCATACAAGCAGAACTGTGGATCAAACGAATTCAGTCTGATAATGGTCTGGCTTTGCAAGGGCCTATTGCACTGTAGACAATGGCAGACAAAGCTCACTACCATGGTAGATGCAGGAACTTGCACGAGAGATGCAAGGAGAACTGGAAGCAGCTGCGGTGGAACAGAAGTGTTATGTATTGTGAAAGCCCGAAGTGCTTTCAATCACGAGCGAAAACTCAATGAATCATTGCTTGTACAGCTGACGATCTCGCGAAATACCAGATTGTCGAGGCCAGCTTCGAGGTCCAGTTTACTAGAGGTAGCTAAAAAAAAAAAGTGTCTTGACATATTGTATCGTGCACTCGGTTGAATGTATCGTTCACTCCGTTGTTGTACGTATAAGTATTAGACAGAATAGAAGGATTCCAAAGACAGTCATTCCTTCAATTTGTCATGTGACATGCCAAGTGGCGCCCAGAATTTGCGTCCGCTGCGCCTACAACCTCCCGGAGTGTAAGTTCATCTGTGCTATCATACCGTTGAATTGGCATCCAGTACTATAGCACAGACTGGGATTATCTACTAGTAGGTATCTTTCTGTAAATTCAGCCTAGTTCCTGGAGATACAGGCTAGTATGCCCAATAGCTATGTAGAGCGGAAATGCGGAACACTACTCTCTTCCTCGGGTTTTGACCATGGCGTCTACAAAAATTTCTAATCCAGCCAGGCACAAGTCATGCTAAAATCTCCTCGAACCGAATAACGCTTCCCGTAGTCCTCCCCAGTCCTCCCTCCAACTCGTTGCAGGTATCAAAGTCGCTCCTTTTGAAATTCCACTCCTTAACATGCAATACTCCTCCTGGCTTACCGTTTTTCTGGTGGCGTTTGGTGGGCTCGCACCTGCCCTCGCAGCTCCTTTAGAAAGTAAGTAGGGGATTAGTTCTGTGTAGGTCAACCGTCGTGCTGTTGTGTTGACGAACTTTGTTTCCGTTGAGCAGGTAGCCATCATCCCACTTCTGCGCTTGGTACGTTGTATCAATGGAGTTGCTGATGCTACAGCTCAACTCTTTTGCTCTCAAATGATAGCCCACGGTCTCAAAGGTAGATTGTTTTTACTCGTTCAAGTTTATTCTCACTGCATGACAACTGCAGCGAAACATCTAGCAAAGAGAAATGAATCCGATCACGGGTGCGGTGGCGGCACTCTGGCGAATATCAGCGCTGGTGAGTACTCTTCGCCTTCTGGAAGTCATATATTAAACGCGTTTCTCAGTCATAGAAAACCTTCTCAACAACGTCACCATCAATATTCTCAGCCAGGATGGCAATGGCAACAAGAATTAGTAACATATATCCGTAGGTAAGGTTTACGCGTGCACACCGGCCGCATGTTTACAATGTTATCTTTAGAAAATGCTTGTCCAACGTGCGCCCGCTGTACAACGCGACTGCCTCGGGATTCGTCTTTCGCAACATCCATTGTGCACTGTACTATTCTTGATTTACTAGAATGTCTGAAATACCACTGTCATTACTGTCTCGCAAGCACTCGCGCTGTTGACCCTGGAGATTCTTGCGTAGCTTTCTACTACTTAATTGTTTGCATAAGCTTCTTGTGATCTGTCCGCGGGATTTCTGTATGTAAGCGATAGGCATTACAACAGCGGCACCCCGCGGATATGGAGCTCGGGGGGTTAGCCCTTTGGCCGCACAACGCTTGGAGCCAGCGTCCCCCGATAGGATAGCAACGCCGCATCATTCAAAAGAATATCTGATACCATGTCAAATGGGGCAACCTTAGCATGTGAAACTATGACGTATTTTAGATCTGTTGTGCATGTCCAATTTCATTTTCGACTTTCCCCGGATCTTCTTTGCAGTTGCAACTTCAACGTTACTCTCGCCAAATACAAAATTGGTCGTATGGTTAAATGTACCGTGCATGAGAACGACCAACGATGCATTCATCTAACAAGAAGTCTCACCGCCTAACCTCGTAATGGGTATACTTGCAAGTTGAATGAAGAAGACGTAAGTATCCATGACCAGATGAAGAAATGTGCGATATGGTGCACTGCAAAGCAAACAGATTTATATCACTTCGACGTCAGCACTTTCGAGAACATTGACAACATCTGAGGTTATGTTAAAGACGCCCAAAATCGTTTGTGAACATACTTACAAACTTCAATGTCATCCAAGTCCACATTATCACGCCTGTCAGGGTCGAGAATGTGTACAGTGAGATTATCCAAATCGTCCTCGACGTCTGAAAAAGCCTTCAACGGCGAACTATGAGCTGAAGGAAATGCCATACCGGTGATGATTTTGATTAAAGCATCATCCCGCTTGAGGACGTCGACAGTTATGTCGTTCAAGTCATGGTCCACGTCTAGGCAGAGTCAGCTCATATTTCTCCAACACAAGGTTTAACACGCACAGGCAATGATTTCAGCAATGCTATCAGAACCATCACGACGCTCAGAAGGGGCAGCGAAAACAGCGCTGCAGAGAATGGCGAGGGATGCGAAGAGGGTGAGCTGCATAGTGAATAGGGGGAAGGTAAACAGTTGAAGTCGAGGGTGAAGAACGACTGAAGAATGGACCCAAGATGTCACTCATTTTATACCCAGCAAGGAGATCGTGGAGATTACCTGCGATCTGGATAGAACACTATTAGCGCAAGTAGCCAGACCACAATCAAGGGTCGACTATCTTCTAGTCCTAGGGGAGACTAGGACAAGTGCCGTCACTGCACTAAGGTGCACCATTCGCCATGCTTAGGCTGAGTACTTGCGCTAATAGACTATATTCTATTCGGATTGACATCAATTCTCGGAGGACATCAATCGCTGTGCGGAAACGTACCAAGTCATGCTCAAGTGCTTTTGTCGGACATATTGCAAGCATTGTGGGATCAGAGGGAAAGTTATGGTGGTCATAGAATAGATCAAGCTTCAAGTCTTACACCATGTTCATCTACGTACAGTCTATAGCACCCTGTGAAATTATTACGTATTTTATAATCTTATGTTGTTCATGCCAAGACCTGTTACCATTCCGAAATACA
>QFEN01000066.1:154443-168234 GCA_003316125.1 Auricularia polytricha
TAAGAAGCGAAATAAAGAATTGTACAAGGGATGACGCACGTTCAACCACATGATCCACCGCAAGCCAGTCGGTGTAGTTGGCCAAGGAACTGTGTACCCACCGTAGAGCGATATCAAGAGAATGAAAATACCGCTAAGAGCTATTGCGCTAGGACGAGTTTTAAAGCTTGCAGCAATAGCTCTGAAGAGTGATTTCATGGTTTGCGACATTAAAAAGATAAAAAGGTAAAAAATGCTTTTATGCAGCAGGGTGAGTATCAAAGTGAAGAGTAAACAGCCTGAAGAACTTACAAGAACTGTGCGGCAGAATGTTGCAACCCAACTAGGAAGTAGAGTATCACAGCGAACACCAGTTGAACGATCAAAGTGACTGGAATATCAATGATAGTGTGGGCGAGGCTCTGAATAAAAGGATAATGCAATGCGGCTTTCTGATGACGAAGCACGATAGGACGCTGGAAGAACAGCGAAGGGATTTCTGCAACAGATATAATAGCATTGAAGAAGAGGGAACTGAAAGAACCGTGAGACACAATTTAGATGACAACAGGGGAAGACAATTACAAGAACAGAACACCTTCACGGGAGAAATAGGACGAGGTGTCATTTGGCACGTTCAGAAAGACGGTGCCCATAATTATCGCTTGGAAGACCTGGGAACTATCACCTAGTGTCACTGAGAGTTGGACAAGAAGAAAAAATGCCACCTACGCCAACCGTATAAAGAACTCGAACCTATCACCAACAATAACTTGCACGCGGCGCTTCATGACCGCTTTGACTTGCTGAGGGATAGAAGTCATATACGGAGTAGATGTATTAGCATGTTCAACGGCCACACTGGATAGATAAGCCTGCTTGTGTTCGTGATTGCTAACGCATTGCTCGCGGCGCTGTTCAATGGCTTTCTGATTCTGACGACCAAGGTCAGAAGCTATGAACCAACTAGCAAGTTCCTCCGACGTTCGTGGGACAGAGCTCTCATGTCCGGGGCGGATTTTCCTCCCGTTGGGGTCCGTAACTAATCATAATAATGACGATATGACAATATAAGAAAACCGCAATGACCTACCTGCAACCAGGAAGTCGGGAGTAGTCTGCCTGTTTTGTGGTTCGAAGCCCATACCAATAAAGTAATCTTTAGCCGACTTTGCCGGACCAAAATAGGCCATCTTCCCTTCCGCGACAACACAGACTTTATCAAACAGATCGTATAATGGCTCACCCGCCTGGTAGAGGGAGACAATCGTCGTTGTGCGTCTGACCTCTGTGATGAAACGCAATGTGCGAACAAACTCAAGGGCAGTCGAGGAGTCTAGTCCACGAGTGGAACTGAATGAGAAATAAGTCAGAAGAATGACACCTTAAATGACAACACCTTACTTATCCCATGCACCAAGTGAGCCTGCAGAGCCTAACGTTTCTGCGATAGAAACTCGCTTTCTTTCGCCACCTGAAACACCTTGGATCTGAGCATTGCCAACCACGGTATGTTTCGAACGGTAGAGGCCAAGGACTTTCATTAGCATCGCGGTGGTATCCTCAACATAGTTCTCGCGTGTCTGGCCGGGAAGACGAGTTGCGGGAGTACGGTTTCTAACAGCGAACGAGAGCGTCTGGTCGACGGTCAGCGTCGGGAAGTGGATATCATCCTCCGGACAATAAGTGACATCGCCACGGAAGGAGCCATGTATCTCCTCTGGGGTAAATGAATCATAGAAAACTTGACCCTCAACAGCATGATACTCCCCACGTTGGTTAGCGAGCGTCTTGAGGAAGGTCGAGCATCCGGCGCCGGGACGGCCAAGGACCACTGTACGGAAGGTTAAGACCGGAGGTCCTGTCAGTGAGGAAGTGCGTGTGCTTACAAAGCATTTCGCCAGGAGCGACCACACCCTCGAACCCGGATAAGATGTTTTTGATTGAGGGATGGCGAATTCCCCTTATCTTGGCCAGAAGCGTTGAAGGATGGAAAGGTGAACTCACGGTGGGCTGGAGCGAGGTACGGGAACCTGCACCAACGACACGCAAGTCCTTAAAGATAACACCAAGTTGGCGGTCCTTGATTCCTTCATCTTGACGTCTGAGGGAGAGATATGAAATATTGAATTAGACAATCTACACGAGTCACCACAAAAACTTGCTGTTTCATGAGGTCTCTAAGGACTTGCTTGAAGTCAAAGGATTGTTCATTTTTTACGGAGTGGGGTATGTCTGACGATTTCTTAAGGAGTGAGGGAGCGGATGTGTTCGAATCTAGTTCAGAAAGAGGGATTGGAGTGGCAGGCAGACTAGCTGTGGAGTCGACCGAGTCGACCAGTCCATTGGCTTCATGGATAGCCATGACAAGGACGGGTCTACGTACAAGGAACCACAGGAATGAACTTCAAGGGAAGGAAGTTAAAGGGTTACGAAATATATAGGTGAGGTTAACTTGCTCGGTTCAGCATCACCTGGTAGTTTTATATAGTATTTCACTATATTTAAGTGCCGTCTACGCCCAACCTACTTTGGGCTAAGAACCATGCATTGATCACGGCGTAAAACCAGTTGGAGGTAACTGGAGGTACGCGCAGGGGTATCAGCGGTTGTATCAACGTTCCGCCCCGGCTAATGACTTCAGCAAGGCTTAACTTTAATATTTCCGTGGGATTACGGGCACAGGATATGCATTGCCCCGCATATTGCTCCGGAAATCACTCCCGCTGAGTCTGATGCGGCGCCGGGTGTGTTGTTGTTGGCAACTTGTTTGCAAGGTGATAATTGTGGCTGAACCACTTAATGGAGTTGTGTACACATGGGAATTTATGGATAAATTTGATATCTACGTTGGTATACCACAACTAGTACTCAATTATTGGTGGTCTGACCTTGTGACCGATAGTCCGTGAACGAGTATAGCAGTTGGTGTGAGAGGCAGCTGCCGTCTTCTCATGGATAATGGTAATTGTGCGCTCCCAACCGTGATATATTCTTCTCCAGAGTCTCAGTTCGTACGGTTCAGCTTAATAAGAACATATGTCAGTTCCACGATCGCAGCTGTCGGCGAGAACTCTGTTTTCGCGTTCATTGAGTATGATTTTTGTTATCTCGCCTCAAGAACCATTGGCGATGTCTAGGTTAGTTCCCGCGTTGAAAGTTACACATGACATGCATTCCGATTACCAATTCCACTCTGTTCGGTAGTGCAGACCTTTCATCCGCCATGCTTCCTCTTCGGCTTCGTAGCCACTGCAAAGCGATCTGACAGCGTTGGAGGTCGGTTTTGGAATGGTGTCATATGCTGGGCATATTAACAGTTGAGTTCCGTTTCTTCGGCACTCTGCTTGTGCCATGACTGCATTCCAATGTGGACGGACAGGACGAGGCGGTACCGTAAAATTAACAGACGGGCAGTTTGCATTGGTGATTATGAGGAATTTGATGTGATTTGCACGGCAGCTACCATGTCGAACTGGTGACTCTTACTTGCTCCTTGAGTCGAACGACAACGCTAAACAACTCATACAACTTCTGACCAAGAAGTTCCTCGGCATTGTCCTTGAAAGACCAGAATAGTGGCGTATTTTTGTCAGCAATAGGCGGAAATTGGTAGAAATCACCTATCACGGAAATCCCATGATTGTTTGGATTGTCTTCGATTTCCCTACACCACTGAATTCGATCATCATATGATTAGCTGTGGTGGTGCTCGCCCAGCTGGTGTTTCTGCCAAATGCCAGTCAATTATGTTGTAGCCTCGTACAAATTACTAGTATATCTTACTATATATTACGGTAGTTGTTGTACGAAATCCTTTCCAGAACAAACATTACATAACCCAGTTTACTATTTGATGTACGAAAACAGACGAAGTTCGGCCCCATCCTCTAGTCTAGACTGATCCTAGACCGGCCACCGTTTGATAGCCTCACCTAGTTTCGTCCTCTTCGATCACAAACACGAGCTAAATGTGTTTCAAAGTAGGCCAATGCGAAACTGATTGCTTACAGTTTATCATTCGCACTTTATTCGAGCGAGGATCGCTGAGCCCATCAAAACGTGCCGAACAGCCGACTGCTCGAAGACATCAGTCTCGGTGTCAACGAGTGCAAAAGTGCGCACACTCGTGCTATACCACGCTGGATGTTTCCCGACAATAACACATACAACTACAATCAAACTACAATTGCAATAAACATCACCGACGAGCAGTGGCTCCCTACTCACAAACCACGAAGAACTCACTCTCCGAGTGTGATATACAAGTGTTTGGTAGTGAGCACAGCGCGTGCGCCTGGCACGACGACTATAGTCTGCGTATTATCAATGATCATCGCAGGGCCCGTGACTTCATCGCCCACGCCAAGGTTATCCAGAAGGAACACAGGTGTGTCGTCCACACGGCCGACCTTATCGAAGTACACGCTATATACCGAATCTGCTCGATCACATGTGACGGGATTCTTCTCAAGCCGATCTACCTCCGAGTAGACGGACTCCCCAAGGTGGTCGAAGGTCTTTCCGATGCCACGAACCTGGGGGAATGGTCACCCGGTACCTTGAGATCACATGGGGATAGCACTTACCTTTACATCATCCACGATGATGCTCTTGGTATCAAGCAGGAAGCCAAATTCTGCCTTGTACACGCGCCTGAACGCAGCCTCAAAGTCCTCTGTGCCGTCGCCATCACTCTGATTAGGGAGAACCATCAGCGCAGTGTCGGTGCCCTCGAAGCGCATATTCAGCATCCGCTCAACCCTCACGCGGTCACCCTCAAATCCCTGGCGTTTGAGCTCGGCCTTGACGTCACTGGTAAGTTTGTCCAGGCGGGCGATGAGGTATTGGCGTGTCTGCGCAGAGTAGAACGTTGACGAGGGCTCTTGGAGCTCGTATGCGCTGTTGATATCAGTTCAGAAACGAAATTGACAGTACCGCGGGATAAACACTTGCCGGTCTGCTAATGCCAGTCCGTACGCAGACAAAATGGAGCTGTATCGATGGATGAGGATGGTCTTTATTCCAAGCAGACTTGCAATCTCGCAGGCATGTTGACCGCCTGCGCCACCGAAGCTTGCAAGTCTGAGAACAAGAATATAAGGGTGACTGAGATGCAACAGAGACGTCACACGTACACATGCTTTCCTGTTGAATATCCCCGCGCCTCCGTTAGTGCACGGATGGGTCTACACATTGTCTCATTGGCCACTTTGATGAACCTATCCTCGAGTATGAGAGCATATCCGAATCGTCACGAATGAATGCTGTACCGACCCGTATACGATGTCATCCAAACCAAGGTTCATTTCGTGACTTTCATTGATCTCTTTCGCAACCTGCTCAAAGGCCACACGTGATGCATCCGAGTCCAGAGGCTCCTTCTCTGACTTTCCGAATATTTTGGGAAAGTAGTCTGGAATGAGGCGGCCTAGCAGCAAGTTGGCATCTGTAACCGCTAGCGGACCACCTTTCCTGGGTGCGGATTCAATCAAAACTTTCTCCTTTAGTTTAGTATGCACATACCTGTAGCAGGCAGGACCTGGTTGTGCACCAGCACTTTCGGGTCCTGCGAGAAACAAGCCATTTCGGAAGGTCAAGCAAGAACCTCCACCAGCTGCGACAGTGTTGATGTCTAGTTGCGGAGACTGGATAGTGACTCCAGCAGTCGTCGTCTCGTAAACCACTTCGTAGCGGCCATCAAAGCGAGATACATCAGTCGATGTCCCACCTACATCAAGGCTGCGAAACAAGAGCGTAAGTCAGTCAAAAACACTGGATAGGGCATAGCATATACCCAATGATAGGGTATTTCCTGTCTGCGTCCCAGCTCGTCAACGCATACCCGACAACGCCTCCTGCTGGGCCACTTAGAATGCTCTTCAAGCCCGAGAAGTTATTAAGGTCTAAAAGCCCCCCATCGCTACCCATGAACTCCACACGGGGACTCTTTATCCGTCCATCCTTCAATTTCGTATCAAAACCGTGAAAGAACCCGTCTAGATACTCTCGCAAGATAGGGGTGAGATATGCGTCCGCTGTGGATGATACACCTCGAGGAACCATCTTGATCATGGGCAATAACTGGGAGGATTCTGAGACCTGGGCGAACCCGACTTCCCGTGCGAGCTTGCCGATTTGTATTTCGTGCTCGGGGAAGGTGTAAGAATGTACAAGGACGATCGCAAGAGATCGATATCCAGTGTCGTACAGTCGCTGCAGGTCGTGCCTCACAAGGTCCAGATCTAAGAAATCATTATCAGCGAACACCATGTTATAAGTGCTGTAAGACACGCACCTGGTCTCTTCAAGATCCTCACTGCTTCTCCCGAAATCCCTCGCACAATATCTCCCGGACCTTCAGCATCACCTTCCCCATCCCACCCCGGACCCCTATAGCCTCTTTGAATGGACGACCCATCATCATTCCATCGAATAGCATTATCCTCTGCCTTAGGATCTGATGTGTACCCCACGAGAGTCACACGTTCATCCACCTCAATGACCTCAGAGTACAAAGGGCTTGGGCGGCGAATGTTCAAGTCAAAGATGCGTGGGCGCGACTGATTCCCGATGAGGAGGAGGTCCTTGAATCCCTTCGTAATGAGCAATGCATGACGATGCCCCTTGCGCTCCAGCAGCGCGTTTGTTGCCACGGTCGTCGATAGACGAATGTAATCTGTACGCAGGACATTATCAAAATAAGTGAACATGTCAGGAGGAGTAGCACGAACCGATCTTGGTAGTGTCAAGTACAGAGCCACGGGGGACCGTCTCTCCCGTCACGATTTCAAGCACTCTCCGGATACCCTCCGTTGGTGCATCGCTGTAGTTGGCTGTGTCCTGTGACACTGCAGGGCAATTGAGCAACTAAGGAATATGCACCTGAGGACACGCACGAAGCTTGACGATGATGTCTTTCCGCTCGTTTGGATTGCCTGGGTCGGGATACGATCTATTCTATCTTAGCTTCGTAGAAGGCAATTGAAAACTTGGACCTAGCCGTACGCATGAACATCACAAAATGTCCCTCCTCTATCTGCACAGATGCGAATGGATCTATCTGGAACCTCGACCATACTCACAGAAAGCAAGAGCCAGAAACGTAGCTAGTGAGAGTAAAGTGAGTGGAACCTGGAAACATCATAGCTAGCAAATAGCTAGTCTTAATCAGTAATGGGGTCAGGTGAATTGTCAGCGGGCCAGCGGCCCTCCAGATCCGAAGGCAACTCCATCCATTGAACAAAGCATCATAAATCAAATAAATTCCACTATAAAACAGAGCAAACGAGGGGACAACATAGGGAGAGGGGCAGGGCTACGACTATAGAGACAAACCCGAGAATATTAGCATGCGCTAGCAAAAGGTCAGGAATATGGGAAAGATCATAAAAGAATGGCGTGTATGTATGGCTGTTGAATATAAAAATAATCCCCAAGTCCAGTTGACCAGTTTCGAGATACGGTATCGACCTGATTGGACGAAACGTGCCTGCGTCGCAACACCTGGTATCGAAAGGAATCTAGGGGACGGTGGTGGTATTTAGAATAGAATGTCGGTGGTGTTGGGGACGACGGCTGACATGGATGGCTCATATACACGTAGGTGTTCAGGTACAAATGGTAGAAAGACGAGTTGCATGGTGCATTCCTCGGTGAAAATATTGGCTTTTGGATCAACGATGATGGAGAGACCTCGGGGATGAGTATCGATGGTGATGGCGAAGTGAACAAAGGCCTGCATGGGTGGTCAAAGAGGTGAGGGGTATAATAACTCAATCCTCTTCCTCCTCCTCCATCACATTATGCAACGGTGCCCCATGCACATACCTCGCGGGACTATCCCGCCCGTTCCCTTCATACAACATACTCAGTGGCTGCAGAAGTTCCTCACTCTGCAAGCCTTCCATGCGCACAGGTTCCTGGATAACATCCTCCGCAGGGGTCACTACCACTGGCTCTGGCTCAACGACAGGCACGGGCGGTAGCGGCGACTCCTTCGTTTGAGCCTGCAGCAGTGTCGAACGCACGGGGAGCTTGGATATCGGCACGGGACTAGTCATAGATGACTTTTTCTCGCGCTCGCGGTACATCTCAATCAGCGCAGCCGTCCGACTCTTTTCCTGATCCTTATCTCCCTTCTCCGGCGTTACAGGTGCAATAGCTATAAGCCGCGGCATAGTCATGATCCCTGCGCTCGAGAGCACGCCCTCTGTTTCCTTTGTTGCGTGGTGGTCTTCGTACACTAACTCTGGCGCATCGGGTTGGGTGGAGTGCGTGGAAGTTGGTGCATAGTCACTTTCTTCGGTGTCCATCGAGCCTCGCAGGGGCTGGGGGTAGGCACTTGTATCGGTGATTACAGGCATGGGAAACTTCGACGGCGAGGGTCTCTCGGGGCTTCCATAACGCACCTCCTCATCTCCATCTGATTCCTCGCCCAAGCTCGTTGGCTGCGGCGAAGGCGGAGGCCTGCGTTCTGGATGCAGATCAAAGTACCCCAAGCGCTTTGGCACACTGGAGGTCATCGTCTTTGGATACGACATCACGCTGTCCACATCCACATCCTCGCTCTGCACGCTCGGTGCCGCAGTGGGCTCAGGTGTCGGCTCAGGCTCATCAACGCTCGGGGGCAACTTCGCAAGCGCCACGCCCGCAAGCACTTGTGCTACCTCATGGCTCGCGATCTCCGGGTCTTGCATGCCCTTCGCGCGTGCACTGAATGGGCGAATATCCGCATCCTGCCCGCCCATCCGCCGGCTGTGCGTCGCGACCAGAATATCCACCCACGCATCGTCCTTCGAGCGCCTTCTCTCCTGCCTATCTCTGTCTCCGGCAGATGAAGATGCCATATTATTCAGCTCATCGTCTGAGTAGCTCGCCAGCCTCGTTTCAAAATCCACTATTGCCTCTGTGTATTCAGCAGGGGCGACCCCCGAGCGGCGAAAATTGGGGTGGACACGAAAGCGCGAAGCGAGCTTGCGTGCAGATGTCGGGGAGAGGGGCGAGTCAGAGGCTCTGCGCTCGAGCTTTGGGTCTCTGTCATTGTCCTTTGCGGGCGGCGCAGGCGGCTTGTCCTTGTCTTGTGGTCGGGTATAGAGTGGTGCAGAGATAGTCACAGTCGGTCGAGTGAGAGGAGTTGAGCGTGGGGTGGAGGGTCGTTCGTCTGAAGCTATTGGAGAAAGGATTCCTGGTGTACCAGGTGATATCCCCACGCTACCCGAAACGCCGGGCTTCTGTAGTGAAAGAACCTTGCTCCCATTCGATCTCAGTAGTCCCTCGAATTCGACTTCGCGATATGACGGACTCTTAGGGACGTGCCCAACAACGTAGGGCCGTCCATTGAGTGTAGCAGCGGGTTTCCATGGGCGAGATTTGGCTGTTTATGGAAGGAAATTAGTTGTGATTGGGGATGAACATCCGGGTGGAACGAAAGAGAAGGAAAGGTGTACAAATGCGTCACAATCAGGAAATGATCAGGGGGGGAAACGTTGGATCATTGAAAAGAAATCGACCACTCACTATTAGGGGACATGAACAGAAATGGAAGCCTTCGCTTCCCGCCGCTGTCCTTGGCAAGTTGTTGGCGGTACTCCAAAGGCACAAACTCCTCAAACAAAACGAGCGTCGTGCTTGTTCTTGGGTCTGTGCCACTGCCAGCCGCGGGAAAGGGAGAGGATATAGATGCAGATATCGGAAGAGACTTAAATTCAATCTAAGTGCTGGGTCAGCACAAGAGAAAGTGAAAGATAAGATAAAGAACAGAAGCACCCACCAATGCCCAGTTACACTCCCTTTCGACTTCTGTTGCAGGCCCCTCCGCACTCGAGATCCCACCAACTTCCTCCCTCCAACCCCCTCCCCAAACCAAATCGCAAAACACGTCCACAAACGCCTCTTCCACCACCTCTTCCGTGCCGAGGACCGGTTCTGTATCCCAGCCAAAAGCGGGCAAGGTCCTGGCGGTCTTCTTGAGCTTTTTGGTAAGGTCGGCATTGTGCGAGGGCCACGCAGAGATCGTGTGGGTAAGGGGCGTGCTGAATTGGAGGGTAGCGCTTAGAGGTGCGTCTGTGCGTGTGAAACCAGTCGTAGAGAAGTCGGTCCACGTGAGAGTAGCGCGTTTTGCAGCACGGGCCTATACGTCGACAGAGGGGCGGTAAGCATAGTTGAAAATAAGGCATGGATGTTACACGTACCGTCCGCGCGCTTTCCGTGAGATCAAATTGCAACTTCTTGTCATCCGTAGCGACCGCCCCGAATCCCATCGTCTCAAACTCACCCCACTTCAAATCCGTTAGGCTCCTAAACCTCTCCTCGCCCTCCCGTAGTCCCAGACCCGTCACAGCATCCCTGTCATCAGACAGAGAAGATGACGTGCTATTGGTCGCAGATGCCGGAGCGACACCGAACCCAGTGTACGGGTGCACATGGGACGGTAGGTCCATACGCTTCTTGTATGCTTCTGAGTATCTCGGAGGCAGTTTGAGCGAAGGCGGAGCAATCCTTTCCCATTCCTTCGACCCCGCTAGGCCATGCCCATGAGACCGATGTGCCCAGCTTGCAGCAGTGTTAACTAGGTCCTGGCTATACATCCGTACGTTACGCCTTACGCTTACGACACGCACCGTACGTGCACCCCTGCGCGCTTGTGGGCGTTCATGCTTGGCTGAGTGATGCAAGGCGGGGAGGGTGGCAGGGTAGGAGCGGATCCATTCTTTAAGCCGGGTAGGAACACCAAGGTCAGACGTAGATTGCCAACGGATGAAGGAAAGAAGCAGATGTTCGGTGGCGTTAACGGCGCGGAGGTAGTGAATATAGGTGTGGTGGAATGCGAGAGTGGCAGGGCCGAGGCCGAATAGTAAGGGTCCGAATAATGGAGAGAGGGTCGGAGGCGTATGTCCGGAGCTGGCGCTGTGCGCTGTGAACCGAATGAGCAGGCTCAACAGAGTGAGTAGGATCGAGCGCAGAGTTGAGGGGAGAGGTGGGAGGAAGGTGGAGAAGTGTTTCGGGGGATAGTTCTGTACTACAGTAAAGTTAGTAAGGTTGTTTAATATTGAACACTTGCTGTGAAGGAGTGATTGCAATGCAAGGCAGAGAAACGTGAAGAGTGAAGGTGAAATGGAAGAGACCAGAAAAGACGCCCACCTGATTCAGAGTCTCGGAACTCTGTATAATAGTCCCAAGCAATGAGGCCTCTCACCGCCTGTCCACCAACGACCCTGACGACTCTGGCCAGTCCCCACCGTATGCACATGCCAAGCTCGTGCGGACCTGCGAGCCTGGCCTCCTCTCTCCAACGGTGTTCTGCATCGATTCCGCCCGTACATGTTTCTAAAAACGCTTTGACAAGTCTCTTGACGGAGCTAGCTGTGACATCAAGCGCCAGAGTCGAGAAAATAAAGGGGGTAGTCAGTGCTCTTGTGCCCAGTTCGCTGGCCACAACATCCACGATGCGTGCGACTTCATCAAGACCCAGTACAACGTGCCGCTGATATGACAAGTATCCGTAGTCATGCTCTTGCTGCTCGTGATCGATATCTTTGGGTTCCAAATTCAAAGGGAGAAAAGACCCATCAGGAATGTGAGCAAATGGGTCTGTCTCGGGAGTGCTGAGGGTTCGGTTCCGTGGTTTCTGTTTCACAAGAGTACTAGGAGGTGTGCACCTTCCACCATTGACATCTTTGGCGGAACTCCTACTATTTACGCGCCCAAACTCGTCCAAAGATGCGTCTTGGCTGCCACTGGGTTGCTTCTTGCCTGTTGTCGAAGTAGTGCGGGCTCGCGAGAATATACTGGGCATCGAGAGCCAACGATTCTAGTTTTTGCAGACTGCTGGTAGTGGTAATGTGCTGCGTTGCTCAGTTAAAGAGAAACTTTAAAAATGAGAGTGTAATCCAGCCGAATTATCAGGTGGTCGTCGTTGTGGTGCAGTGTGGTGGACGACGGCGCACAATCGAAATTTTGTGGGCTCGTGCCGCTTGACGACGAGGAGTAAATGAGAAAGACACGGTAACGGACTCAAACCAGCAACAGGATTTCTGGCAGCGCCAGTTTCTCAGGATCGACTTTCGTGCTCACTGCTCTCTTTCTACATTCTTATGCGTGCTCAAAGTTTGGCAACTTGAAGTCTTACAGACTTGTCGTCGAAAAAGTTCGACGACTTCTCCGACGGCCATTTCATTTTTTGTATGCAAGTACGTATACACAGGCACCGTGTTGACATGTTCAAGTTGCCTTCTAAAAGACTAAAACGTCGATGACGCCCCAGGTAACAAGCTCATCAATTAGTCTGGACACCAGGACGGGCTTGTCTCCAAAGTACTTTCGACGATGAGCTCGAGGGCGCGTGCAAAGAGCTTCCCTTCTCTCCAAGCAAGGAGTCCCACACTTTCGTCTATAATCAGGATATCATTAAGCATCAATTGATCACGTTCCATCCTCATCACGTTCCGTCCTGTCGTAACCGTTCCGTTCTCATCGTTCCCATACTAGGGTCATTGATAGGTCAACAATGACCTTCCGGAGCCTTCCCGTGTGAAACACTTCATTGTATAAAGCTCCTACCTTGCACTCATCAGATTCATCAGATAGTGCTTCGAAGGATCGTAGTGAACCACACTTGACACATATTCTCATTGAAGTGTCTGGTTTGAGCTTCCTTTGACACCAGATATGACCTGGGCAGTCGCATAGAATTTGGGCAGTCAGTCATGAATGTGCACTATCATACGACTGTGATTTTGTAGCAGGACCCATTGTCTCTGTCGAAATGAATCCCCAAGCGGATTGCCCTACCGAAGACGTCGCTCCTGGAATCCAGCAAATGAAAACATCATTGCATACATATGAACCTATTTAATCTACCAGGCAGACCGTATCGTCGCTCGTATTCCTACAGGCAAGGCCCTACTAGATCCGCATCAAAATCCTTGCCGATTTGGTCGCATTCATAAGCCGAAATTGCATGCTCCCGAAAATCTTATCTTGACCCCTGACAGGATCGATATCGAAGATGATCCGATTTGCAGGCGAAGTAATGGTCCAATCGGCTGAAGTGAGCCAATGATTTTTTCTCGTTTGACAAACATGTACTTTTACTTTTCGCATAACACTGCGTGTTATCAAAAATTTCAACCCCTAGGGTTAGGTCTCAGCCATGTCAGCGCCTTGATCGTGCACGCGCGGCCGCGATTGATCTTCAGTTGGCCAGGGCATTAATACTAGATAAATCAATGCTATTTTATACTCGTATCCACTGCTCAACTGCAGTGCTAGATACAGGCACGGCTATATAGGTGTAACAGTCATACGGGAGATGTCAGAATTAATGCAAACACCTCATTTTTGACAAGCCCCACGAATACAACACTAGATCCAAGCTAGTCGACGCGGAGAAGCAGCGCCAATCTGAGTCCGTGAGTGGGCGCTGCTATGCAGCATGAAGGGTAGCGAGAATGTCAAGACACGTCACAACCTCATTTTCAACCCCGGGGTCCGGGCTGACATCAAACATGGGTGGGGGTAGGCTAGCAAGAGGTATGAGAAATGACTGGTTACAAGTTGTGTCTGATGCATACCCTTTTGTATCCCGTCAACGTCCGATGACATTGTTCGTGGTGCGGAATGGTCATCTAGAAAGAAAGATAATCAAACACCTTGCAAGTTAGTAAAACAAGACGCATACATATGAGCCGCGTATCATGTCGAGTCGTGGTGCGCATCTCAGAAGCGCCTTGGAGAGATGGTGCATAAGTGCCGCCTGCAGATGCCAACAGGATGTATTAAGCTTGAATGTAGAACTAAGACAAAGGTGAC
>QFEN01000066.1:172485-188286 GCA_003316125.1 Auricularia polytricha
CCGCCCTCATCTGCATAAGCTTAAGGGGAAGATCGGTCTACAGTTGCTCCGCTATACTTGATGCCCCGGCAGCGCCTCAGCGACCGAGACCTCCAAATCAGACGCATTACGGTCCTAAACGTTGCGCCTCGGACGCTGCAATTTCATCATAGCCCTGATGTCCGTGTAGCGCCTCGGGTATCCCTGAATCGAAGCTGTGTATATCTTTGATCATAGATCAATGATTGTACGTGAACTGCCGACTGACATGAATACTCGTCTGGGCTTCCGTAAACGGGGTACCAAGACCCATTCACACTAGCTGTCACGCACATGACGCACATACCATAAGTGTATTTGCAATGTATGTGCATGTAGATCTAGTCCGCGGTGCCAGCGGTGGTAGCGGTAGTTGTACTATCAGAATCAAATCTTTTGGTCATTTGAATTACAATCCTTTCAATGATCTGGCAAGATACCTTGAGCCGGAGCGGAAAAGCTGCGCCACAATAGACAATCAAGGACCGTCATCCGAGAGTATCCTTGAAATCAAGCTCCTCACTTCAGCAAGAACTTCAGCGCTAGGTTTGCATACAAGTATGGGCTATCAGCGCAGGAACAAACTGACAAGGACATACCAGTGAGAAGTTCACTACGGCCCCCGGCCAACGATGGTTTGTGGAGAGGTGATGGGGGGCTGATGGATGTACTATATGCTTTGCATTGTGGACATGGCGGTTTGTCTCTGATACGGCACTATATGTCTGATCACTGAGCAATGCGGCGTATAAAACAAAGACAAGAGCTTACAGTGCTTCGACATGTAACAGTCCATGATCACAAACCTACGTTCAAAGCTGAGATCTGAGATCTGATAAGCATTGGAACGAATGAGAAACAATACTTCGAGCTTGCAGTTGAAAACATGGAGTACCCTTTGTTGATACATGTTCGAAGTTCGAGAAAGTCTTGTGCAGATGATTGAAGGATCCACGGGTATCGTGCACACAATGATCGGTCAAGTACTCTTGAGCTGTTCAAAAATTAGCACTCTCCCGTAGTTGCCCCTAGTCCTAAGCATAGCCATAAGAAGGGAGAATCTCTTGAGGGTTGCTTGAGAGAGTGCCGAGACGGGTTGTGTCGAAGCCGCGGGTTGTTCAGGTGGCTGTGCCTCTGCAGGTCATGATGTCACATGGAGTCACTACATGATGAGCGGTGTCACTTGACCTCCTCACTTGACCATTTCGAAGAGGCCCTATCAGTCGGCTCTTGTTCTCGACCTGTCTTTTATCTGTGATGCAAGTGATTTGTATTTCTTTGACAATATTGCCAAAAATATTACTCGTCTAGACGCTAACTCTTCATGAAAGAAGTAACGACTGTCTTCCATCGAGGTCTGACTACGGGAAACTAATGCTAACTTATAACGGGTGTTTAGACAAGAACTCAAGAAGAGTGAGCTACAACGATAAGTAAGGTACTATGTCACAGTACTAGGTCCACATGGTATGATCGAGGTAAATGAGTCTATAATATGAAAAGGTATGTGCAAATCTCGAATCCTTTCAAGATTGTCGGTGGCTCGACTAACAGATCTCCCACATTTTGACGTAGTCCCTGCGACACATATCAATGTCAGAAGACGAACAACATGTCAAAGGACCAAACGACTTACACAATGAACGAACTGCTCTCCCCATCTGAACCCCAGGTAGGGTACCACGTGTCCTGTGCCTGCGTAAATTGCGACATGGCTGTTTTCGAGTTATCTAGCCATGGCTTGTTGCCTGCATTATCAGGGAACCATCCGTTAGTTCCGCCAACGGCGAGATTAAGAATGAGATAGAATGCTGTGCGTCGATTGGTGAGGTCAGTATAATGCACCCTCATAACCGTTCATAAGAGCTCACGTTGGTCGAAAGGTGTTGCATTGGTCCCGTTGACCCAAGGGTTCTGCAGAACAATGGGTTGTGTTCCGTTTTCGACCACAGAGGGGAAGTTTCCCCGTGTAAAGAAGGGCTCGTTGAACGAAAGCTCAAGCATATAGTGCAAACGAGTATCAACGTAAATGCGACTTGTGTCGAATTGTCAGAGGATTACCCAAACTCGGAAGTTGCATGGAACTCACAGGAAACTCTCTGTCCACTCCAGTGTATAGGTGTGGAAGTCCTCCCCGTAGTCGGTGCGTCGCTGTGTCCACCAGCCGAAAGTCTTGGACACAGCGTTCAAGAACGACAGGGGTCCCCAGTTGAGTGATCCGCGGACATAGTCGATACCCCTGTCAGGGAGATCAGCAATACAATCCTGGTCAGCAAATCGCGGCTATGTGTGGTGATCGGGTGCCTCACTGATCGGGATACGTGCGACCGTTTCCGCGTGCTTCCATAATGTCAATTTCACCGCTCATCGGCCATGGTCCGTAGGTGTTATTCACAGGAAGCATCCAAATTGCAGGCCAGAGCTGCAGGGCCGGTCAGTAAGCCATACAGTTTGGTCCTGATGGTAAAATGCTCACCCAGTCACTACAGCCAGCCAATGGTCAGTCAGTCTACATCTCAGATCAAAAAAGGTAACACATACCCCCGTGGGACCTTGGCCCGTACCTCAACTTTCCCATAGCGGATGCTAGCACTCTTGCGTGTGGTGATCCTCGCGCTTTGTACAGGGTTAATTACCGCGCCGGTGGAACTGTTGCTTACTGCACCGCAGGATTGGTAGTAGGCAGTGGCGTCAAAGCCCGTGGTGTCTGACGAGCCCGTACCTGTTGGGTTCGTCGCGTTGTACGTGCAGTCGGTAAGGTTGTATGTGTAACCGTTGAGGATAGCGTCGGAGCCGATCATGTCCGATGTCAAGGTAGGGGTTATGTAAAGGTATCCGTTGGATGTGTATGAATTGTTTGTTGATGATGTTGTCATCTCAAACTCGCCGTTCCTGGAAGAAATGTAAGTATTTCGATTCACCCAAAGTAGTGATTCGCTGACCCAAATCCGCCTAGCTGTACTTCGCGGAACCAGTGTCCGTTGGGTCCGAAAGTGGTGTCGGTGTCAGAAGAGAAATCTTCATCCAACACCATGCACAAATTACCCTTGATCAATGGTACACTCTTGTAACCAAAGTAACAGCGCGCAGCAGACGCTGCTATACCAAGGAACGCCACCGAGTAAGTCAAAAAATAGGCAATCCTCGCGTATGGGTCTTTCGTCGTCACCCAAGGTTTGTCCAAGGTGCTTGGATCTTCGAGCATGGTAGAACGCATGCGGCTTGTTTTGCTTGGTTGAACGAGGCTCACAGAGGTGGAGACTGCTGTCAATGGACGAGCTGGGGGTGCTGCGAATGTTTCACGAAGACGAATACCGGAGGTCACCCTACTGGGGCTTTCACTAGTGTTCGGGCGACTGCCATAGTATGATGTGCTTCGAGGAAGTAGCGATACACCGTGACGAGGTATAGCCTCTGAGAAGTCATGTTGTCCTGTTGGGACAATAGGCATCGATCCAGTACTTATGGGATCAGTGCTAAAGCTAATGACACTAGCGGGTGGGGAGAAAGGGTTGACGATAGAGCTTGCAGCAGTTCCTGCAGTGGATGGGCGAGAGAGGTTGGAAACTGAAGGAGTGGAGTTATGGTGCTGGTGAGATTTGTCCCTTGCTCGTCTGGAGTTATCGCTGAGATAGAATGGTGATGGTGGTTTGATACCATCTCTGTCTGCTGATGTTGACATGATGGACTCAAGTTCTGGGAGTGCTGGCAAGTCACACGGACTATTGTATTGGGGACATTTGGTGGATTTTGTTGTAGTTATAAGGCCTGTAAAACCAAGTACAAAGGGGTCCAAATGATCCCTGAGTTCACCGCCATATGCATGACAGGGAGCGCTCTAGATTGCTATATCTGTTCATGTTGGACAATCGTTAGGTGAAAAGGTACGCATTTGTTCTCTCGAGCGTCAAAAGCTGAACTGATGGGATCTCGATCGTTCTATCGAGGGAGATTGACCGGATTTCCTTTTTTAGCTTATTACTCCTTCATCATCGGAGATTCGGAGATAATAGAACTGACAAGCCCGTGACAGACTAGGTACCCCCTGGTCTCGGTGGCCGGTCATGCAAAGAAAGCGCAAGTGATCCGCTTCGACTAAAATGGATATTTATGCCAGTTGCTGTAGCGGAGTATCTTTGTTGCTGAAATGCATCCGTCATTGACCCCCCCCCCGTAGAGCTTCGCGCGCGTTGGCTAACCTTTGGCAATCTGCAACTTGCCCCGATGTCGCTCGGCTCACTGACGCGTTGTTGGTGTCCACGTCAACCATGATGACAAGTGACGTACATATGCGAGTAGGGAACAACCTGCAGGGTAATTAAAGCTATGAGTTAACCATCATTCCTCCAGGAGGGTCCCCTTGGCTGATAACGATAACATGCCACACGTGTAATAATTTTGTAAGAGTTGCACAGAAAATTTGGCGCCAAAGGGAATCATGAATCCCGACCCGACGCTGGTCGATGCTGTGATGTAACCTCATATTGATATTCAGCGCGAATATCTTCCCTGTTGATCATGTCGGCATGTGCAAGGGACTGTCATATCGAATTATGCGTGTGAAAGGGTGTCAGCGCTCCAGCTTCCAATGATGCACGCAACTAAAGTCACCATCCCTTTCGCCGGTAAGCCTTTTCGGGCGTCATCCACTGAATCATAGCGAATGGCGCAATTATCTTTCTGACCCAGATCTGCCAGTGTGATGCGGCCCAGATGCGGATAACTCTTGACAACCTGCACGTTGCAGTGGTTCTGATACTTCGACTTCGCCGCCAGCAAATCAAGGAAGCGAAGTATGATTGGCAAATACCTTCAAACCTTGCTTATCGCGGAGCACATGCCAGAATGGAAGGGTAATTTCATGATTCATCAAGTTCCTGATGAAGATGGTCTTCGTCCGCAGTCACTCATCATCATCAGCAAGCGATAACGCCAAGTTGAAGCAACTGTCAGAGCATTTTGAGTGAAACACGTTCCGGATGATAGGATCATCTTTCCCTGCGATGCACGGACAGGCGACAGGCCCATCCAGGGCCAGGAGAACGAGCCTTCATTGATTTATTAGTGTTTATTCGGCAGAAAGGAAGGCACAAATGTGCCGTAACATTCCATGACGAGGACTGAAAGTTTGCACAAATCTGACTCTACATAGAACTGTATGATTTCACGAGGCTGGAACATGTGTTACACACAGTAGATTACAAGCAGATCCTCTTCACTGAGCGAGCGTGCACCGATCTGCCAAGATCACCCTGGCAGATCAGTTACATTGATCATCATGTGCAAGTACAACATATACTTAGTACCTCGGTCCCCGAGTGATCGCACGTTCATATGACGAGGTACAGTATACAATGCAATGCATATGAAGGATAACGTTCTCGAGTACTTCCAATCTTCGGGATGAAGTTCACTGCACCTCACGTCAATTTATCTTTTTTTTCCTACCCAGACAGTCTCACGTCTCGCCAATTGAGTTTGACTTATTTCCGTGTCGAGGACTCTGATTGCTTGTCGCGGAGCTGAAATATACTTATGTAATCCAATAGTGAACCACCAACGCGGAGTCACTGCAGGGTTCGCCACTAACTTGTATTGGTATGATTTGATCTAGGATCCTACTACACCATGACAATGACAGCTCAATTCAAGTACAACTCGAAAGCTCAAGTCAGGGCTATTCGGGCAGTGCCAGTGAGGCCAGCCTAGACCATGAGTTTCTAGGCGCGCAGGGGTGGGCTTTTCCAGGTCACCCGTGTGTTCATCACTCCCACATCCAAGTCCTAGGCCATTCGTTGACCAAAAATACTTACCTTTTCAGGTACCCGTACCGTCCAGTGCCTATAGTCTGTCCTGACCGAATGGCTCTAGATATCGCGTACTTCTCAAGACCGTTCCGACTTATTCGACTTCTTGCCCTGTAATTAAGTCTACATGCATATCCAAAGAAGATATCAGCCCGATGAGGCCCGGTGGTTCCTTTACAGTACGACATCATGATGTACATCCAGGGGTCTGGATGGCATATCCCTTACTTGTTCCCTGGCCTGTTATCATCTTTTGATCATATCCCCCTTGGTCCAATTTACACTGCTTACAAGTTCCAAATCGGGTGTCAAATACCTGAGCACTCTTATACCCCTCTACAAATCTTGAACGATTTCCAAGTTCCCAAACTTCCCATATCCCTCCTCCGAGCTAGGAACCATCTCTATCCCGCCGCCGCCACTTCCTATTTTTCTCCCAGCTCTCACGTCAGTCTTTCACTATGGCTATGGACTACGACGCGTATGATGCACTCCTGCATCACATATTCAAGCAAGTACGTGCAACATATTTTTATGCCGTCTTCTGCTTATAGATTTCTTTGCGCCCACAGACTCAGGGTGATGCTTGGTTCAAGCCATCCGAGGAGAATATTTCTGCTGGGGTCTGTCTCCGTGTTGAACCTGGTCACTTCCGCGTCTTTCCCTACGAGAACAGCTACCTTGCGCCTTTTGAGGCAGCGGTGCGACTATTAAATCCCGTGGTCGCTGTCAAAGTGAGGAGTGCTGCAGTCCATGCTGCATTGGCAATTGTGTATGTTATTTCTCGTCAGCGATCCGGTTACTTTCTAACGGACCGTATTTCCGCTATAATAGCCCCGAAGATGCATCTGCTATCTACGTCGATCACAACACCCGCATTCAAATAGTAGCTTCCATGGCTATGGTGCCAAGAGCCGAGAAAGAACAGTGCGGAGCCTTTGTCGTAAGTTCTACTTCTCATCGCGTCGTTATGCTTGTCTGATGAACCCTTAGCGAGACGAAGCTGTTCTCATTCTCTGGTCCGACAACTTGGACAACATCATACCCCTATGTCGTGACTTTGAGGAAAAGCTGATTAAGCTTGTATGGAGACAACGTGCCGCTATCTCCGCAGCTCCCTCTGAGATCATACCATCAACCCTGCCGTCGCATGACAACTTGCTACCGACAAAGGAAGATGCTACGGAAGACATACCTATCACTGAGAAAGAACTTACAAATCGGAAGCCAAAGCCCAAGTCAGGATCGTCATTTTGGAAGATCTTCAGCTGGAGCACTACTCGTCAAGAGCACCAAGGTGACCCCGAGAAGGGTGCGAAGAAAGCCCGTCGGACCAAGCTCCTGGCGCCCTGCTACAATGGTTTAGGCTGTGCTTTATCACTATGTAAGATCTAACTGACTTCAGATATGATTACCAAACCTGGACTTACCTCTTTCGATAGTTTTCATCGGTACTGGTGCCAGCATGCTCCTGCAGGAATCCCTACTTGATGGCCGGTGGATTCGGTTTAGTCTGCTTGTCACAGCCCCGTTGTCATTCTGCGTTTCCTTGGTATGTTGTGGCACACGAGACGTTTCTTAATTGAATTTGACATCCGATTCAAGTTCTTCTCTCTTCAAATTATCGGCAATATCGGCATGATGTAAGCACTCGCTTGGATAATTTGAATTCATCTTGACTTTGCATTCATTTTTGTAGTATCGGTCCCGTCTCCCAGTACTATGAAAACTCGCGTTACTATTCTGCCATCAAACCTGAAGAGGATAAGGATGTCGATTCGGCTCTTCCCCATGTTACTATCGAGCTTCCTGTCTACAAAGAAAGTCTTGACCAAACAATGTAAGGTCGAAGTCGAATTTTATTTCATGTATTCACGGAACTTCTGTCTTTTAGCGCACCGTCCGTATATTCGCTCAAAAAGGCCATGCAAACATATGCACGTCAGGGTGGAACATCTTCGATCTTTGTGCATGACGACGGTCTTCAGCTCCTTTCGGAGGAGGAACGCGCGGAACGCATTGCTTTCTACGCTGATCACAACATAGGCTGGGTCGCACGTCCTCCTCATGAGTCCTCTTCAGATGGATTCAAACGTGCCGGTCGGTTCAAGAAGGCATCGAATATGAACTACGGGCTCACGCTTAGCTTGAAACTCGAGAAACATCTCAAGGCACTCCTTGATACAGAAGAACGAGGGGAGCTAGAGGACGACGGCCAACTTCTGGAGGATCGCGCTTTAAATATGGCTTGTGAAGAACTCTACATGGAAAGCGGCGAGAAATGGAAGCCGTGGGCTTGCAATGGCAAATCTATCAGAATGGGAGAGATCATTTTGCTTGTCGATTCCGATACCATAGTGCCCGAGGTGAGCGACACGTCGCCTCCTTTAATTACAAAACTGACGCTGTTTTAGGATTGTCTTCGTGACGCTGCACGTGAACTTGCAGAGAGCCCCGAGGTCGCAATCATTCAGCATGAATCAGGTTAGTCAAACTTTGTGCTCCTATCGTAGCCATAGCTCAATTTTGCACTCAGATGTCATGCAAGTCGCGAATCACTACTTTGAGAATGGTATTGCCCACTTCACTAGGCGAATCAACAAGTGTATATCCCTTGGTTGTGCGAATGGTGAAATAGCTCCTTTCGTGGGACACAATGCTTTTCTTCGTTGGTCAGCGCTCCAAGACGCCGCATTTGTAGACGCGGATGATGGGAAGACAAAGATTTGGTCGGAATCAAATGTGTCAGAGGATTTCGATATGGCTTTGCGACTTCAGGTAGGTTCTTGCATTGTTGGACTTGGCGTTTATCTGATCATTGTGTGCAGCTAAAGAAGTACACTATACGATGGGCGACATACTCTGAGGGCGGCTTCAAGGAAGGCGTATCGTTGACGGTTGACGATGAATTGAATCGATGGCAAAAATATTCATACGGTATGCATGAGCGGTTATGTCGACAGAACTTGTGCTAACGGCTATGGTTCGGCAAAGGCTGTAGCGAGTTGATTTTCAATCCCCTTGTTGAATGGTGGAGGAAAGGTCCCATCAACAAACAGCTACGAATCTTCGTATGGTCCGATGCACCGGTTCATTACAAAATTAGTATGATGGCATGTGAGTGAGGTCGATGCGAGTCATGGCCAATTATGCTGATTTTGGTTTTGAAAGATATGTTTTCCTATTGTAGGACAAGGTCTTTTGTTGTACTCGTGCTATACTCACGGATTTTACAGATGGTATCGCAGCCTCGGCGCTTTTGTCGGTCCTCAACTATATCCTTCTTGGACTGGCAATTGAAACGGACGGTTACTATCTACACAGCTTTGAGGTCTTTCTCGCAATTTTGGCCGTGTTTCCCGGATCGGGCAATGTTGGTTTCATTCTTCTCGAATACAGACTTGGAACCCGTAGTATATGGGACTCGCTTGTTGAGACCTGCACATGGGTCCCTTTCTTGTACGTCTCCGTCGCTTGTGTCAGGTCCAAGCTCACGCCAACTCTCGCAGCTTTTTCTTCTTTGGTGGTCTTAGTGTCCACCTCACCACCGCTCTTTTGGCTCACATGTTCTCATACAACATCACTTGGGGAGCAACGAAAAAGGAAGTCGAACGTTCGAATTTCTTCATCGAAGTGCCTCGAATTCTCAAGCGCTTCTGGCTCGCCTTCACACTGTCTTTTGCCACCTTCGCTATGATCTTTATCTTCAGTCTTCCTATCGTCGGCCTGGATTGGCAGATTCCGGGTACTTACTGGGCAGTTATCCTCCCTCTTGCGTAAGTGATTTGTCGAGACTGGCCACCTACGTCACACTCAAATTTCATATAGGCTCGTCGCTGGAAGCCACATCCTTTTCCCTGTGCGTATTCAGCATTAAGACGTCGTTTTCTGGTAACTGATCATCGAGTCACTTCCATTACAGATCGTGCTTAATCCGTGGTTGATGATTTTCTCGTATTGAGCGGCGCGAATGCCGCTAGTCGCTGTTTGTTTGTGTTGGTATCTGAATGGACTGGACTATTGCCAACATGCTACTTTTCTGCAGACTTCTTGACAATTCACAACTCTATGATAGAGGTATCATACAAAGGGTAATCGCACCATCCAATCATTTATTCGCTGGTGACAATACCAGTTGTACATATCACACACAGTATATGGGAGTACCTACATATTTACTATTTTATGAATTGTTTCTTGTATACCGTCCTAGGCCTAGACTCGCGATCACATCAGATATTCATAGACAACTTGTTCCGAACACGGTGAAGCAATGCTGGCTTAATTATGTTGGTTTTACCGACTCGGATCTAGCTGTCGCCGATCTTCGATCATGACAGGTATTACTGTGGGCATTCACAATTGCGAGGCGCCCTCTGGGCTCTCGCCCGGCTGGATTGTCTGCTGAGATACCTCTTATCACCGACCCCTCCCGCATGCAACCTGCAATTCAGAAGGTTGCTTTAGCGCCATATGCACGAGTGACTTAATCAAATATTGAATCAAGACACTCACGGTCAACGTTGATTCAGATACGGTCGTTGGCGGGCCGCGGATGTAATTATACATAGGAAAATCAACCATACCTAGGTATACCTAGGTATGTATCATGATTTGCTTCCGGTCGATCTTTTCCACTGATCTGGGTTCCGAATTTCCCTCAAGAGGCCTTGAGGCGCTGTCTGTCCTTGTCTGTCGGGACAATCTACATCGTGACATATTGTTATTTGTCTGTCAGGACAATCTCCATCGTGACATATTGTTACTTGTTTTTTTTTCAATATCGAGATTCGGAAGAAGTCGTGGAAAGTCGGGTGCAAGTGGGCAGTCGATCGCCGTTTTGGCAGCTGTCGCTGTCTGTGTCATTGCAGAGTTGTTGCAGCTGTGCAGAGCCGTAACGTGTACAGTACAACATGTTTTCGCCAAGCCGGGGCGTGATACATTCCGATGCACGCCAGTCAAGCGCACCCCTTGATAAACCCACAATACGCGATGATGCGAAAATGTTTCAGGTTTGCATGAGCTCAGGGACTTGGCTGCATGCTTTCTCGGGATCCGTAATGCTTGGCTTGGTCATAAGCTCGCTCTATCACGATTTTGAATCGGTGCGTTCCTGGTGTCGTAAGTAATCCCTGCGCGAACACCCACAGCCACGTTCTTTCCCTTCAGGCTGATCACTGATGCCATCCAGAGCTCACGTCAAACCTTTATGTTTCGGTCTAGGCCTGGCCAAGGGGTAGACTGGCAATCAATGGGCGTATCTTAAACGTTGTGTGTGCTTTCCTGATAATCGGTGAGATTTTCCCTGCCACATCAAAATTTCATAAGTGCTGTACCGGGTCGATGTGAGCGACCCGGAAGTTCCCCCCCACTTATATACAGTATTCCCTGGTGTCCTCTATTCTTTAGCAAGCCACACGACATGGATTATGACCCGTACGACGCTCTTCTTCATCACGTCTACCAACAGGTCAGGTGGTTTAACGCGTCTAAATGCGGTCTGTCATTGATGAGTTCCCGCATCTGAATAGACTCAAGGCGAGGCATGGTTCCGGCCAACAGAAGCCATCGCAACAGGTGTCTGTCTTCGAGTGGAGACAGGACATTACCGCGTTTTCCCGTATAATCAGATGTTACTGGCTCCATTTGAGGCTGCAGTCAGACTGCTCAATCCAGTTGTTGCTGTTAAAATCCGCAGTGCCGCCGTTCACGCCGCATTTTCTACAATGTAAAGTCTCCTGTCTATTGCAGAACTATTCACCCTCATCGGGAGCTTCACAGAACTGATACAGACACTTCGATCTATATTGATCCCGACACGAAGATACAGGTGTTCGATTCCATGAGTTGCCTACCTCGGGCCGAGAAGGAACAATGCGGGGCTTTCATTGTCAGTTAACCCCCTGTCTCGATCTGTCTGATACTAACACACACGGTACTACAGCGCGATGAACGAGTCATCGTGGTATGGTCAGATGATTTTGACAGTATCATACCTTCGTGCCGTGACTTAGAGGAAAAGGTCATTAAGTTGGTCTGGCGCCTCCGTTTTGTGACATCATCTGTACCCAGCACCCCGCCATCCACCAACCCTGTGTCAGCTGTCGCTTCTGACGCTAATTTGGCAGATCAGGATGCTGTCCTCACAGAAGCCATCCCCGTCACGGAGAAAGAGCGAAACAATGTGCATTCGAAATCGCCACGTAAGAAATCGAAGCGGGGTTGGGGTTGGCGCGTGTCACCAGAGAATAGGGGTACATATGCCGAAGAAGCTGACCTAGAGAAGGAAGGTCCTTCTGGAAGTCAAGGTCCGCGTCCCCTTCGGCTCTACGCTCCATTTTACTGTGGCCTTGCGACGGCGTTATCAATATGTAAGACATATATTTACTATCTGCTCTTGCGTCATTTAATCCGTCCAAGTTTTCATTGGCAGTGGTGCCAGCGTCCTGGTGGCCGAATGGCTTCTCGATAATGATTACACTCGTTTCATCCTGCTCGTGACATCCCCCTTCCTCTTTTGCATATCGCTGGTGAGACTGATGATATTTTCCCGGATCCGTATGTTAATCGATCATCAAACTGTAGTTCTTCTGTTTGCAGCTTGTGGGCAACTTGTCCTTGGTGTAGGTCATTTCGTCACTATTATATGTGTGACCAAAAATCAATAAATTAAACATCTTAGGCTTGGCCCGGTTGCTCAGTACCATGAGAATTCAAGATATTACTCCGCAGTGCCCCCATTACCGAACAAGGAAGTCGACGCCGCCTTACCCCACATCACCGTCGAACTTCCGGTGTTCAAAGAGAGTCTAGAACAAACAATGTGAGATCCCTCTCCATTCTTCCACTCGCCCGGTGGCGGCAGAATAGAATATGCTGACATGTGTCCACCAGTTCGCCCTCGGTGTTTTCGATCAAGAAGGCGATGCAGACATACGCCAGGCAGGGTGGCACGTCTGCTATTTTCGTGCATGACGACGGGCTGCAGCTCATTAGCCCCAAGGAGCGAGAAGCGCGCATTGCATTCTATGCGGACCACAACATCGGGTGGGTCGCGCGCCCGAAGCATGATGGTTTACCTGACGGCTTCAAGCGCCCTGGCCGGTTCAAAAAGGCGTCAAACATGAACTACGGCCTCGCGTTAAGTTTGAAGCTTGAGAAGCATTTGAAGGTACTCGAAGAAGCGGAGAAGACGGGTGAACTGGATTACAGCGAGTACGGCTGTCTTGAAGATAGAGCGTTGGCATTGGCCACGGAGGAGGTGTACAATGAAAGCGGTGGCAAGTGGCGGCCCTGGGCAAGCAATGGGAGGTCTTTACGCGTTGGAGAGATCATTTTGATTGTCGATGCAGACACGATCGTGCCTGAGGTGACAGACTACGTCAATTTGACAAAGTAATGGGTACTTATCTTCTATCTCTTTTACAGGATTGTTTCCGCGATGCCGCACGAGAGCTTGCAGAAAGCCCCGACGTCGGTATTATCCAGCACGAATCGGGTATGTTTCATCCCATCACCAGCGAATGTGAGATGTGCTGACATGCTCCATACAAGACGTAATGCAAGTCGTGCACCACTACTTCGAGAACGGTATTGCGCACTTCACACGGCGGATTAACAAGTGCATTTCTATCGGGTGCGCGAACGGGGAAGTAGCTCCCTTCGTGGGGCACAACGCCTTTCTGCGGTGGTCGGCTCTCCAGGACGCGGCGTTCATCGATTCTGCAGATGGGAAGAAGAAGATATGGTCTGAATCGAATGTCTCCGAAGACTTTGACATGGCTTTGCGGTTGCAGCTGAAGCATTACAGTATCCGATGGGCGTCGTACTCCAAGGGTGGATTCAAGGAAGGAGTGTCCCTCACTGTCGATGATGAGTTGAATCGGTGGCAGAAGTACTCATACGGTAAGCCTTTCCAACTATCAAAAGGACCTCAAGCTAAGATAAGCAGGGTGCAACGAGCTTATATTCAATCCGCTCATCCATTGGTGGAAGATGGGACCCATTGCTAAGCAGCTCCGCGTTTTCGTATGGTCTGAAGCCCCAGTGCATTATAAGCTTAGTATGATGGCTTGTAAGTGCTCCTCATCGCGTATAAAATACAATTATTGAAATCTATGCAGACATGTTCTCGTATTGTAAGATGGTTTCTTCTATTTTTGTTCTGTGGGCATTAACATGCTATGATGTAAAAGATGGCATTGCAGCGGCGGGAATTCTCTCTTTGCTCAACTACCTGATGCTTGGCTTTCAAATTCAAATCGATGGGTTCTTCTTACACAGCTTCGAAATCTGGCTGGCATGTACTGTCGTCTTCCCCGGGATTGGCAATCTCGGATTCACACTTCTCGAGTACCGTCTGGGTCACCGCAACATTCTCTCTTCGGCATTCGAGAACGTGACTTGGATACCTTTCTTGTGAGTGCTAAATCTCTCTATCATAGACAAACAACTGAGATATACATTTTCATACGCATTATAGTTTCTTCTTCTTTGGAGGGCTGAGCATTCACCTTTCTCAAGCATTACTCTCTCATCTATTTTCTTACAACATCACGTGGGGTGCTACAAAGAAGGAGGTCGAGCGGTCAAACTTCTTCATTGAAGTTCCAAGGATCATCAAGCGCTTTCGCGTTACATTGATACTATGCATGATTATCGTGGCGGGAATGATTATACTTAGCACGGCACTAGTGCCCTCTGGGTGGCGGGTGGACTCAACTGATTGGGCAGTTGTCATGCCGCTTGCGTAAGTCATGTATCTGCGCCATTAGCAAGCCAAAACTTACTATCATCTGACCGTGCAGCATCATTGTCGGAAGCCACATCCTCTTCCCTGTATGTCACAATTGCTCAAGTCTCAACTTTGTTTCCTCACTGACGGGAATTTGGCTCACAGATTGTCCTCAACCCTTGGTTGATGATATTCTCATACTAGAATTCAGTACCTGACAATGCATAAATGCTTTTTACGCATATTTTGGTATACGTATATCCTCAATGGTTACTGTCTTTTCACGGACAAATGGAATCATCCCCGCATACATGGGGTCTATCACAAACTATATCTAATTGCATGTCTGTCGTTGGTACTTGGTACGCCACCAGTATGTGTTGTACAGCGGAGAAATGAACGACATTTTATGATGAAGCGCTCGTATTCTATTAAGCTTCAAGCTTGGCCGCGTGCGGCAAAGCCCGCTACGGTTTGTCTCAGTAACTTAGACTGTTTGCCTCATAGACCGACTGGTCACCAGTCTATGTCTCAGTGGTCCCGGACTCCCAATCAATCGCGAGACAGTAAAATCATAATCGAAATTTCGAACGAGTTGAATTGTCATTGAGGTCATTGGAAGTACAAATACAAGCAGACCGCGACGATCGGTACAAGTACATAGAGATAAACTCGCTTGGGTGGCTGAAAGATCTCTTTTGTGAAAGGTTGTTGATGCACGTACCTCCGGATTGAATCCAAAAGTGGCCAGTGGAAAATTGTTGAACATCCGTGCATCCGTCTCCATTGGAAGGACGTTCAAATTGAGATACATCGCATCTCCAGTGTATTCACATATGCGAGCCAATCAAGGCCAAGGTCTAGGTTGCACCCACTCAGATAGGCCGGATGAAACGTCTGTCGGGAATTGTACCAACCATCATGCATCAACGGTAGGGGCACCGTGACGCACTGGACCAGAAGTGGATTCCGCAGCCACCCCGTCGTGATCGGCAACAGAACGCGGATTGTAACTGTGCAAAAAGACAATGATACGGAGGAATCAGAGCACGATTTGTCGACACGAATAATAGCTGGAATGCCAGAAAAAAAGCCAGGGAGTTCGCAGTAAGTAGAAGACATGATTAACTTAGAAAATCACAGAACACGCAGGCAAACCCACCTAAGCAGTGCGTGCGAACTAAAATCCATTAATGAACAGTTTGGGCTTCTGCCGTAGCAATAATATTACGTACGTACTTT
>QFEN01000633.1:0-18374 GCA_003316125.1 Auricularia polytricha
CTCTCATTCATCCAGAGGACGAGCGTGGTGGCGTTTGTCGCCCCGTGGTGCGGAGTGAGTTACAAAATTATGGTTTTGTTTCAACTGACCAACAAGCACATCAGCACTGCCAACGGATGGTTCCCGAGTACAGCAAGGCCGCTGAAAACTTGAGTCCACTCATCCCGTTTTATGCAGTAGACTGCGATGCCGAGTTGAACAAGCGTTTGTGCGGAGAACAGGTGCGCATCGCATTGCGCTTCGACACAGTCGTATCTGACACTCGTTCAGGGTGTTCAAGGGTTTCCAACACTCAAAGTCTTCCCTCGTGGTAGCCAAGCTCCGTCTGAGTCGTACGACTCCGGCGAACGTACTTCTGGCAAGTTCATCGGCTGGGCCTCGCGCTCCGTGCCCAACAACGTACAATCCCTCCCACGCATCCACAGCATCCCAGCGTGGTTGGACAAGGTTCGGCTCTCAGTTGAAATCCTGTCTCGTTGCCCTATGTGACCCCGCGCATCCCACAGACGAGCGACCTCCCACGTGTCATTCTCTTGAATAAGGACAAGAAGTTTCCGCTGCTCTGGCAGGTCCTTGCGAATAATTATAGGAAGAAGATGGCGTTTGGTCATCATTCAGACCCAGATGGCACGTTTGCGGCATCGTTGGGGTTCCCAGCAACTGTCGAGGGAAAGACGTCAAAGGTCATTGTGTATCCACCAGGGTCCAGCGTTGCGGTTTTGTATGAAGGTGCGTGCTTTTGTGTATACGGTTTTGATTACTTGACAGACATGACTGCTCAGGGATGACAAAGTATGACCCGTTGACAAAGTTCTTTAGGTCCATATTGGATGGGTCAGCGGACTTCCTCCAAACATTACCGGAGCAATCTGTCAGAGATGAACTGTAATTTACTTGGATCAACTTAAAAGTGATTGACATCTTCTACTCCAACGTGTTTGGAGTCACCCGCGGACATGTCATCAATCTCACACGGTGTTCGCCAAGGGTCGACATTCTCGTACTTTGGTCAGTTTTTTGATGGGAGGGGAAACCACGTATCGCGTGCTCACGGACAGAAATCATATTTGATTATGAGTCGCGTTCTATATTCTGCTTAACCGCCATTTCCTGCAGATATAGGACGAGCGCTCGTCACACCTTCCATTGAATTCCAAGTTTGTATCCTAACACGCGTTCTTTATCAGCCCTTCGCCTCCTGTGAAGTCTCTCAGGTCAATTCGTCAGACCGTCTTCCTGGCGTATCCGTTCAGCCAACACCCTTCGCTTTGCTTCTTCGGCGTTCCTCTTAATTCCTTTCTGTATCTCTCGGTCCCAGTTTGTTCCAAGCCATACTACACCATATTCAGATAGGCCTACTATGAATAGGCCGATGACTTGACCTAAATGAGGATGAGCCATAGTTTTGCAGGAGATACGGGATATGCACCGATCCAGAGTCCCTGCAGGCCAAGATCAGTCTTGAATGCGAGGGTGATTCCGATCGGCAATGCAAGAATGTAGTATGCAACAAGGTTGAACATGGCGCCAAGGTGTTGTCGGCCTGAAAGCGCTCATAGGTGAGCTTCCCATTTCACAGCGAAACATGCTCGCCCACCTTGACCGCGAAGGACGCCACCGCAGGAATTTGCCAGACCGTCGGCAATCTCAGGGTACTCTCTCAATCTGCAGGTATCACGCATAAAATGTACTCACTTGAAATGAAGCGACCAGAGGCATTACTTTGCTGACAAGCCGGACAACGTCCTCGTCGTCGCTGAAGATATAGCCAAATTTCTGTCTGCCGTTTGGTATAAAAGTACGGTGCGAGACGATCGTTGACGTACGTTTCTGGCTGCTAACATGACGATCATCACTGCGAAGCCAACGATGACGCTAATAAAGGCAATAGCATGGGCTGCGTTCCTTGCCCCGATGGCCGTTCGTGCCCCGATCAGATTTCCGATGCGATTTGAGGCGACGACCCCTGGTGAGACGTTAGACGCACGAATGGTCCATCAGATTAGACACTAACCGAATCCAAATGGCAGCATGCTTATGACTATGGATGTGGTTAATAAATTATGAGGTGCATAGGGAAAATCCATACTTTGGTCGGTGGTCATGATAACAGACTGCGCTGCCAGTGGAAGCTCTCCGAGCCGGCCGGCTGCAAGGGCTACTATTTCGAATGCAGCCCTGTTCAGGGTAAGTGGGACACTTTAATTGAGGGCATTAGCGGCTCACCATTCTGTGCCAATCATCAAGATACCTGGGAGTGCCAACTTGAGAAACCCGACGCAGCTCTCGACATTGAAGACGGCCCTGGGTTGAAGGCCACCCCATGTAGCGTTTTGTTTGTGCATAGAAGACATCGATGTCACTGCAATCAAGAGGAAAAATGCACTCCAGTATGTGATGGAAAGCGCAACAGGGCAGCCGAGCATCCCCAACGAAGTATAATGGACCAGGAAAATGTTGAGGGCGATATTGATTGGCGATACAATGATCAGTACCCAAGTAGCGGCTTTCATAATTCCTGCACAGCTTGTAAGTCAACGGACGAATGGTTAGCATCCGACTGACCTTGGCATTGCAGGTATTTCTTGAGGGACTCGAAAGCAATATACCCAGGCGCGCCGAACAACAAGATCCTCAGAATATCTTGCACATCCTTGCAAAGACGAGGAGGTTCTTTGATAGCCAACAAGACAGGTTCCATGAACGCCCAGAGTACACCGACGGGAATGAGAAGAATCCAGAGCAACACTACGCAACGCTGGAAATGCACCGACAGATTGGTGGAATGACTTCCTCCAGTAAATGCCTGAGAGCCTAAGGTATCAAGGGCTGATCCCCCTCCCAAAGCAATGCACCAGCCTGTAGGACGTGGGATCATTCTCGCAAAAAAAAAACAAGGGCTACTCGCCAGTAACGTAGGCCAGCATCATCGAAAATGCAGCCGCAGAAAGTTCTTCTGGGCCCAGACGGCCTGTGATCACGATCGACACTGTCTGGATAGAATTCTGTAAAATATAGGACAGGATGACTGATAGACATCGGTTGTTAGTACATGCTTCTTGAAGCCGACAAAGTCTAGCCTACCAGGGATTGAATCGATGACAAGCGATGCCAAAAGGCGGGGACCGATTGTTTGGTTCTCTCTTGCCGCTTCGGGAAGGTTCTGAAGGGAACGGTCATTCAGTTGCTGCTGTGTGCGGTGAGCGTTGGGGAGAAGGGGTGCCGCTTCATCCAGGGATCTAGTACGTGACATGATGCGAGACTTAGTGAATAGTCGCTACCAATTTACAGTGTTTATAGCGGATTCCGAGGCGACGGACTATATAACGGAACCTCGGACTGTCTCATGCCGATTCCCTTTCGATATCCTCTGGGACAACATGTATCCTTCTCAAAAATGAGGCTTGCATCGTGTTTGATCCTATCTCCAGTGGAGTATTTTTATGAGCCGATTTTCCGATGATTTCCATTTCACTATCCCTGATAAGATTCATCTGGCAGATGGGGTCTTGGATTTTCTGCCTCATGGCGGAAAGCGTCTTGCACCTGTCATGTTATCAAGACGGAACCACCATTTTTTGTGATACTCGTGGCGTAATGGCGAGTCATGGGATACGAAAATTTTCCCGCAAGAAAAGCTTTTTAGTTGGCCTGACGCTCATTGAAACTCATCAAGACTTACCCTCTAGAATTTTCCCCCGAGATGAAATCGCAATTTTTTACCCTGTTCGCTTTGGTGTTTGCCGCCGTGGGCCGCGCCCACGACCATCACCACGAAGACCAAATCCCTATGAATTATGTCAAATATCCCTACCAGGCCATGTATCCAGGCGACGATGAAGGTATACTTGAATAAAATCTCCCCCTTTTAACTGCCGCTCACCAGCAAGGTAGTGACTGCGGACTCCATTTTCTCTGGAATTACCACATTTGCGAAGCTCCCATGGGTACAGTGTCTTGGCAAGGACCGAGATACTACCTTTGATATCGCATTCATTGGTGCCCCCTTTGTACGTCATTGCATCTTTATTCAAAAGGTTTATTCAAGGGTTTTGCACAGGATACAGGGACATCCTACCGTCCTGGTGCCCGGTTTGGGCCTGCTGGTATTCGTGCCGGATCCCGTCGGCTGACCTTGTATGGAGGATACAACGTCCCCCTCGAGGTCAACCCATTCCTTTCTGGACTAAAAATCGTAGATTGCGGCGACATTCCAGTCACGCCCTACGACAACAAGTTCGCCATCCAGCAAATTGAAGGCGGGCACAAGGAGCTCCTTCACCGACCTGCATTTTCCCCGCTTGGCAACGACGCTCTCACTGGCAAGCCCCTCGTTCCAATTTCGGTCGACGGAAAGCATCATCCACGTGTAATCACACTTGGTGGTGACCACACCATTGTTCTGCCTTTGCTTAGGTTCGTTCCCTGTCAGTGGGTAATTTGCAACTAGTGCTCAATGTTACGCACCCAGGTCCATTCACTCTGCATATGGCCCAATTTCTGTCATCCACTTTGACTCCCACCTAGACACCTGGAAGCCTTCTGTGTTTGGAGGTGCCCCTTCCGATCAGGCCGCTATTAACCACGGCACATATTTTTATTGGGCTAGTCAGGAGGGCCTGATTAAGAACGGAAGCTCCATTGCAAGTATCTCATTTCCTTACCTTCCACTATTCCTTTCTCTCTCCGTCTATCACCGAATACTTTGATCCTAGTGTGTTATTGAATCTAGCATGGCGCCATCAGGACCACGCTATCAGGACCAGCCGATTATGACAATGACGACGCCTCTGGCTTCCAGCGAATCGAAGCACGTGAGATCGATACCATAGGTGAACAAAGGCTGACCATCTATCGTTGTTCACTATCTGAACGTTTTGTTCTAGGCACCGATGGGATTATCAAAAAGATTCGGGAGACCGTCGGCGACCGACCCGCTTATCTGTCAATCGATGTGTGTTGGCATTTCATCTCGCTGCTGAGTTATCAATCAATTCATTGTAGATTGATTCAATCGACCCCGCATTTGCCCCTGCGACGGGCACCCCAGAAACTGGCGGTGAGTTCATACATCATTATCTACATAATAAACTCAGTTGTCGAAAGGCTGGTCTACACGCGAGTTACGCACCATCCTCAGAGGCTTGGATGGCCTCCACATTGTCTCGGCCGATATTGTTGAAGTTGCTCCTGCATATGATACCAATGCAGAGCTTACGACCATGGCCGCAGCCGACGTACGTGACGCTATCAAACTTCTATACCATTTTAATCCTAGCTTCACAGGTACTGTTCGAGGTCATTAGCGTCATGGCCAAAACCCCCTTGGGTAAAGTCGCGAATTAAGCGAAAACATTTTACCTCAGATCAGGTTAGCTGTTTTCCTTAGAGTACTCATTTCCTACTTCATTTGAGATTCCATCTATGCATTATTAGTTTAGTCTCGTATCAAATGCCGTTGGCCGCAGAGTCATCATTATCTGCGTTCGCAATGTGTACGAAATCATTGGATAGAATACATATCCAATCACAGTCATGTAAAATATCTACAATATGGTGCTCGCGCCATTGAGCAATTGTAAACAAATATTGTGGTCTTCGGAGGATCAGCAGTTTGCTACCCCGAAAAGGAAGGTCATAAAGATCAGCGCGATTTGATTACTTGTGACAGTGTTGGGAAGATCAACTTGACATTTGTAAGTCTCGAGTCGTAGGAACCTTTCGTCTGCAACTGTTCTCGTTGCGTTTTTCAAGTAACTAGAATGTAGTATACTCGACTAGTACCGTATGGCACACATGTAAGACAACAACTTTTACGTCGTATACTAACGTACTTGGATCCGTAATTGAATCTTGGCACCACTGCATTACGCGTGACCCATCTTCCGTGAACTTATAACCTGAGGGAACTTTCTTATTCCAGGGGACCCTGACATTGCCTACGAAACCGGATGTGGATGACACCCCAGGGCACCCCTCATCGGTATTTCGCCATGCTTTCATATACTTCATGTGTCATGATGGATGCCATTCGTCCTGCCATTCGTTATATATTCGATACGTGTTGCATTACATACTGGCCGCGGGCTTAAAAATGTCACTCGTACCACAGGTGCCTTGTACTTAGGGGCCTGCCGGCAGATACGGGATATGATTCACAAAAACAAATTGGAGGCATGGGGGCACGTAAAATTTGCATTGTACACATGCCGCACATGTAATACCTCAGTTTTGAGTAGGAGACTAACGGCTCTGAGGAGGAATCCTGGTCACTAGTATGTACACCGGATAACACATCAGAGCTCATTGGTGGCCCGGACGCTGGCTATATTTTGATTTGTGACAAAATACATCTACGTACCTCGGATACACCCACTGGAACCCATATACTACCCCACCGTTCGGTATCATGGCGACAAGTCTACAGTAATCGGGTTTTGCGTACTAACACGGAGATGTACATGCACTTACATAGTACATACATCTTATCGAATGTAAATGGGATACGTCAGACATGCACGGGACTGTATTGCTTCTCTGCTTCAATTAATAGTCTTCCACAGGTGCAAAGCACAACATTTAATTAAACCCACATCGCTAGCCCATCTACGAATCTTCGATAACAATAACAATGAACTAAATATCACCTTTCAAAGCTCTTTCCCCTCTAAAGACGATCTGGAATCATCAATATTCTTGATCGGACCATGGAACCACTTGTGCGCTGAAACGATCCAAGAGATAGATGCAAAGAAGAAAACACCCATGATAATCACGACGGCGTAATCTGTAACATCCTGTCAGCGACCGAATCGAGACCATCAGAATTGGTAGATATACGTACTCATCCCTACTGGGGTGGCTGTTTGTGTGGGGGGAAAGAGCAATAAGACAACAATGAAAGATACCCATGCAACCGCTATGATCCCAATAGGCATGTACCACCTTCCCAGGGTAAATGTGCCAGGGACCAGCTTATCACGGCCCGATGTGATACGAAGGAAGATGGGTGTTGCATAAGACACGTACAAGCCGATGACGGAGGCCCTGGAATGCGGAGAATTCCTGAGGATAAAAACTTTACAAAGCGAAGTCCTCCAACGTACCCTGCAAGGGATGAAAGTGCTGCAGCGGAGAAGCCCAACAAGCCGCAGACGGCGGCAGCAGCCATGACCAACCAGACAGCATTTACAGGAGTTTGCGTGCGCCGATCGATCCGCTTCCACCAGCGAGAGCCAGGAAGAGCGTTATCCCTCGCAAACGCGAAGACGACACGAGATGCATCAACTCCCTGTGCAGCTCCCGTCACGAACTGATCGACCAATGATTCAATCGAAAACAGATGGAGACAATTTTTGACCGTACCTGGACAACAATGATAAAACTCCAAATTGCCAGCATCCCTCTCTTGCCAAGTACATCAAGAAAGAGCTGACCCATGGGAAGCGGCAAGACACCACTCAACAAGTCGGTCACTGAAGCCGTTGCAAAGGAGCAGGCAATCAAGAGGAGCCAGCCCAGCACTTGCGTCCCGAATACACCCACGAGGATTGCAATGGGTGCTGTACGCTGAGCACCGGCTACCTCTTCAGATATGTGTGCAGCGGAGTCATCTGGAGTTCCATGAAGTCAATGGTACATCCGCAGACGACATCTGCCTACTCACAGCCCGTGAGCGTCCACATTGGCGATGTGAAAGCGAGAAGGAAAGCCCATCCGTCTGTACATGCGGTCGGTCAATACCTTCAGATGACGAGCCAGTGCTCACTGTTGCTCCATCCTGTGTTGTTTTCGAACATAGTGAAGGCATCCTTTGTGGATACTTTGTTGTCACCAGAACACACAAGTAGTGCAATGATGGCGGCTATGGTGGTACCAACTGTTCAAAGAAAATGGGATCTGGAAGTTCATCTGCACCTCGTAAACCAATACTTGCCGTTGACAATCACGTAAAACAGATTCAAGCGAGCCAATACGTTCGTGGCAGCAGAGCACACCAGGCCATGGGTAAAGAGAATGACAAGTAAGATGCCGTACGTAGCACCGGAGCTCACTATCGTTGCTCCATCAGAGCTCACCGCAATCGCAGTGGCAATCATCTGTGCACTGCACAAAGTAAGTCACATGGAGTGTAGTGCTGCTTGCATCAACGAACCATGTAAAGTCAATGGAACACACGAGAGTAACTTGGCCCGTGATATTAGCCCATCCTGAAAACCCCATGGTGAGATGAGTTTAATCCATAAAAGTCTTTTTCCAACCTGTGACCCAGCTCGCTAACGCCGAGTATTTCGGAGGCGCGAGTTTGGCAGAAAAATAATAGAGGCCAGCAGAAGTCCTGGGCGAAGACGCGCATGTGAGGTCCCAAGTATCGTGGAAGGTGACAAAGATATTTACGGCATTGATGATACCAGCTCCGCCATTGAAGATGCCACCGCCATCACAAAGAAACAGGGGATCAGCCATCCCCAGACCATTCCAACGTGACCACCTACGGACCTCGTCATCACTTGTGACTGCCAAAGAGTAGGCACTGGCACACACCTGAGACCAATGGAAATGAGAATGTTGATGCTACAGAAGCCACCACGCCCATAATTGAGAAGGCGAAAGCAATTGTCTCGATCATCTGGACATAAATTAAATTCGCTTCACATCGAGCGGTTGTCAAGGAGGGACTGACCGAGAACTCGCGCTTGAACTCAGCTTTGTAGCCAAGTTCAGCGAGTAGTGTATCGTCTGCATTGCGCAGTGGAGTAGGGTAGCCCCCGACGCTGGCAGTGTTGACACTGGCTTCAGCCTGCTTCTCGCTGATCGACATGGTATCAATAAATCACAGACTTGACACCAAAAGGGCACAGGGTTCTTACTCTTCTTTTACAGCAAATATATTAGTCAAGTTGGAGATAAGAGCATGGGCGCTTCCTGTAGTAAGTTACGGGTTGTGTCTTTCCCGGATCATCATCTGGGAAAGAGCCTCTGGTCAGGAAGGACAGCGTTGCACGTCACCTACATAATAAAAATATACTTATCTCTTGACAGTGACGTGTCGTCATGCTTGGGGGTTCGGATAACGAGAGGCACGCTGCCGCACACGCTCGATGAAGAAATTATGTAAAGCACTCCAGCAGTGAACACAGCGCGGGCAGTTGAGCTTATGTTCGAAAGGCCAGTAGTTGATATGGTCGATATCTTCCACCACGAAATGTCTGTAATCGGAGAAGTCAAACACTGGCAATGGAGAGCTACTAAATATGGATATGTTTTAGACAGTGCACAGCCACTACTGCTAATCATCCAACTCGAAGCCAATTGAAGAGCGCGACGTTCAACCGCAACGGTAAGCATTACCACTAGTACTGTAATACTATTACGTTCATCACGGTGGTGTCTCAGTCTCTTAGAATCTGCGAACAGATTTGCGCTAGTTTCAGCCGGACGTTTGCAAATTGTGCGACTGCAGCAGCACAATGCAAATTCTCGAATTCAGTTAAAACTTAAAACTTAAGACCCATGCTCTTGAGTAAATCCACCACCATGTCCAACTGTCTACAAGGCTTATATTAGATTGTCTGCAAGTGAGCATCCGCCGCACCTCCCGTTGCCGGTCCTTGGCAAGGGTCATGGGACTGTACGTTCCCTCGCATATATATTGCTGCGGTGACGTTCTCACCATGACTAGGACTTGACGGCTCCCTGACAACACTGTCTTGACTCTCCTATCAAGCCACGAACACCTAATGCCTAGAAGAGTTCTCATTGGATTTGGCGTAGATGTTGATGCTGTGGCTGGATGGTGTGTTGTTTCCGTTTGATCATAAAAAGAATCAGCGCCGAGGACTAATATACAGGCTTGGATCCTATGGAGGAGAAGACTCTCCGTTGGATATTTCACGAGTATGGTTACGCTGACTTTATATGATTGGGAGCTCAAGTATGGCCCCTGCAGGGAATGTACGCGGGAGAAGTTGGAGTCCCTCGCCTTCTGAGGTTGTTTGATAAGTATAAAATAAAAACAACCTGGTTCATCCCCGGTCGGTCCTAAGCTCAATGCTCTCAAGACACGAGGAATTGATGAATTGCATCTATAGGTCATAGTTTGGAGACATTTCCGACGCAGATGGAAGCAGTTCGAGATGCCGGTCATGAAATGTAAGCTTCCTTTAATGTGGAGGTCCTTATCTTTCTCATGTCATGTCCAGAGGTCTCCATGGATATTCCCATGAGGTAAGTGGTGACGGTATCAATATTGGGCAAGGAACTGAATGTTTCAAAGAACCCTGTCTCTATGACTCTGGAACAACAACGTGACATCTTGGACTACACCCACAAGCTTCTTACAGAATTCAATCATGGCGTTCCTCCGAAGGGCAGCGTCGCCCCTTGGTGGGAAACCAGCAAGGAGGGGACGGCGCTGTTGCTGGAGAAGGGCATTGAATATGGTCGCAATATCTTACTACTTGTTTCATACAAGCTATTGACATCACTTTAACAGACCACTCCAATATGTCCCACGAGTAATTCGGTACATACCAGTCCTAATTACACATACTCACATTCTATCAGTTCGCAGATGTATTATCTTCGTGACGAAGATACATGGACGAAGATCGACTACCAGGCCAAAGCTCACACGTGGATGAAGCCACTGCAAAAGGGCAAGGAGACGGGACTCGTCGAGATCCCTGCTAACTGGTTCGTCAATCGCATCACTGGTGTCTTTCCTATTGATTTCATGCATCTTGTATATTCGGAAAGGTACCTTGATGATCTTCCTCCAATGATGTAAGGTCCTGCGACTTGTGTACATGTTCAACCTACTGAACATTAGTCTAGGTTTATTAAGTCAAGCTCAAACTCGCATGGTTGGGTGTGTCATCACGCTTGAAGCACTCTGATGCGTTTCATTCATGTATCCGACAGGTCAATACTCGAGATGTCGAGCAGCTTTGGAAAGACACTTTCACGTACCTGTATAGGTAAGGATCATAACTGTATTACAATCCACTGTCTAATGGCACCACTCAGAGAAGAAGAGGATTTCGTATTCCCCATCACAATCCACCCAGACGTCAGCGGGTCAGTCTCCCCTCTTTGACACTTGAGCGTTTCTGAGTTTTTCGGTACAGCCGTCCACACGTACTTCTTATGCTGGTATATTCCATTCAACATGCTCCTTGTTCTCTAAATAACTGAGGATATATAGGAGCGTTTCATTGAATGGGTCAATACCCACGATCACGTACACTGGGTAACCTTACACGGGATGGCTCAAGAGTTTAGAGCCAGATCAGAACCAGTACCAGGTGCCGTAATGCCTAAAGGCTTCACACAGCGTCTGTGAAACCCTGTACATCGTGTCGAGACTTCTTCACGTGGATAAATATTGAATGACATATATCAGCGTTCTATCAACTTGGTTTTATAACCTTAAACCTACACGTGTAGGAAGCCTCAGGATATTACATCATGGATCGGGGCAAGAGCGAGCCGCGATACAGCTCATGGTCATGGGGTCACACAACACAAGATCTCTTCTGCATCCCTTGCCTTTCTGAGGATATATAAAGAGCTTTTTCTCGTCAGCTTTTCACCAGAAGTACTGACCTGATAAGATGCCCCGAGAGATCCTTATAGGATTTGGTGTCGATGTAGATGCTGTGGCTGGCTGGTGAGTTTCACTCTTTGTGAGCTCCGAAATGATTGTTCTATGCGGCCACTTTAGGCTAGGCTCATACGGTGGCGAAGACTCGCCCTTAGACATATCTCGCGTATGATCAAATTTCTTCCGATGTGTAAGACGTTTTTTCTATGACGTTTTAGGGCATGTATGCAGGCGAAGTTGGCGTTTTACGAGTGCTCAAGTTGCTTGACAAATACAACATCAAAGCTACCTGGTTTATCCCGGGTGAGTTCGGACTCCATTACTTACTAAAAGGCTTATATACATCATTAATGTACAGGTCATAGCTTGGAAACGTTCCCAAAAGAGATGGCAGCCGTCAGGGACGCAGGTCATGAAATGTTAGTCTTGTGTCTGTGTCACGATGTCTATTAACTGATGACTATCTAGCGGACTCCACGGCTATTCACATGAGGTACTTCCGCATACTTAACTCAACTGGATTCAGATGGCTCAGCCAATGCTGTACAGAATCCAGATTCATTGACGCCAGAGCAACAACGTGACATTCTTAATCACACATACAAATTGCTCACAGATTTCAACCATGGAGTGCCCCCAAAGGGCAATGTGGCACCGTGGTGGCAAACAAGCAAGGAAGGTGTCGCTCTCCTTCTAGAGAAAGGAATCGAGTACGGTATGTCTACAGGTTGTGACATGATGCTGGGTCCTTCATATGCTTCCATGTAGATCACTCGAACATGTCTCGCGAGTAAGGATCTGGGACATGTATATCTCGTTTGGATATTTATTGCTTTGTTTGCAGTTCTCAGGCGCACTACCTTCGTGATCAAGATACGTGGACCAAAATCGACTACAAGGCGAAGGCGGACACATGGATGAAGCCTCTTAAGAGGGGGAAAGAAACAGGTCTCGTTGAAATACCTGCTAGCTGGTGACGCTGTCCCTTCTGGATTGATCAGTCAGAACTCAATTGTCCATCAAAGGTACCTCGAAGACATGACACCGATGATGTGCGTTTCAGGCTTCATGGAAAAGCCTGTTTCATTAACGCAAAAACCAGGTTCATGAAGGCTAGCTCTAATTCTCATGGATGGGCAAGTTTGAACAGAATATGCTACAATTCTTCAGATTTTTTACTAACTTGATCGCTCAGGTAACCCCTCAAGCTGTCGAGCAGCTTTGGAAAGATACCTTCACGTACCTTTTCAGGGAAGAACAAGATTTCATTTTCCCGCTAACTATCCACCCGGACGTGGGCGGGTACGCCTCGTACATTGCTTTTGCATTCAAACAATTGATTTATTCGGTGTAGACGCCCGCAGGTACTGCTCATGCTGGTGAGAAATAGCTTTGATGACCTGCAAGCGTGCCTAACGTGCATTCCTGCGTCTAGGAACGATTCATCGAATGGATTAATGCTCATGACAACGTGAAATGGGTTACGTATCATGAGATGGCAGAAAGGTTTAGGGCGAAGAACGATCCCCCTCCAGGTGCTGTGATGCCAAAAGGATATGTGAAATATAAAGCACGGTTGTAGACTCTGACATGCTAGCTGGTCGAAAATCACTCATGAAGTCAAAAGCTGATGATATAGATACGCTTATTGCTGTATACATAGGTTATGTGACGAATGATAAGCAAACGGTCTAGTAGAAGTCAATAGGGGGTTCACCGAAACAGGTTATGATTAGTGCCGCCACTAACCAAACCAAAGATCTAGGGCACAAGGCGTTCCGAACATTCCGCTTCACTCATCTTGTGTAGTCTGAATATTAATATATAGCTCCCACCGAAACACCCGTGATCAATAATGCGTATGTCTCGGTGGCACATGCACGTCCATATCATAGATCCTATAAGAAGATTGTCCATCCACTGTCAAATTCAACTTGAATCTCTCAAGTCGTCTTATCACATACACTCCGAGCATGGCCATCCCACCTATTCCCCACATCCCTGATGAGCTGCAGAAGGGCGTGAGTGTCGTCGTTGAGACGAAGTACGGTCCCGTCAAGGGTGGCAGAACCACGAACGGCGCTTCAGTGTTCTTAGGTGAGGTTGTCAACCAGATCCTTCGCACTCACATACTGAACTAGGTACATAAGAGGTGCCCTACGCATTGCCACCCGTTCGCTTTCAGGACCCAAAGCCTTTGCCTTCTAATTATCGATATGAAGACAAGGATTACATTTATGAGACTAAGCGTATGTCAAATCATCAAACTCTTGTAATTCATTGCAAAACGGAATTGCCTTAGACTGTATTCAGCCTTCCAATGATGGACAGGGTGCAGCGACAGCACCGGTTGATCGTAAGGGCTACGGAAAACCGTCGGAGGACCCGTGAGCAATTCAGGATATCGTTTCCATCTCTAATTCAAATACTTTCATTCTTCAGCCTCTTTGTCGATATTGCGTGCCCTTCGACAGCTAAACCTGGAGCGAATCTGCCAGTCAAAGTATACATTCACGGAGGGTAAGTTGTGCATAGACCCGTACCCCTCAGTCACCCATTGTCACAGATTTCTTCAGTTTGGTTCGCCTCATGGCTTGAGCTCCCAGTCCCAATATGCGGCCGAGATAAGGAAGGAAATTTATATCAACATTGGCTATAGGATCTCGGTGCTTGGTTTCCTTGCGTGCGATGAGCCCAAGATAGATGGAAACTTTGGCTTCAAAGATCAATGGCTAGCGCTTCAGTGGATTTCGGAGAACATTGCATCATTCGGAGGTAAGCTTGAGCGCCCGACATCCTAGAGTTTGTCGATGTCCTGACATTATGTGCAGGTGACCCAAGTAATGTCCACCTTTCTGGGCTGTCTGCTGGTGAGTGAAGACTTTCATTTGAACTCGCAGCTTTGCCAACGAGCAACAGGTGCACATGCCGTACACCAAATCTTGCACCACCTTTCACACCTGCCACCAGGGCAGAATTCTCCATTTCGTTCCGCTCAGTTGCAATCAAACGCAATGATGTGAGTTATTTTCATGGCTTACTGCTAACTCACTCATGGCCCGCAGGACCATCCCTAAAACCCCATTGGAGCTGAGGCCGTCCTTCCACGCCCTTTGCCACGCCCTTAATCTCGATCCTAATGCTCCTGACACTTTGGAGACTCTGAGAGACCCTGTCAAAGTTCCTATCACAACCATGATGAAGGTAATAGAGACAGACGAAGTTGGTGTCGAGCATGGCACGTACCGAGGATGTCTTGATGGCGATTGGATCCCTACTACACCCGACCCGATGACCTGGCAACGCTCGGGAGGTCTTGCTCGCGCTCTGCGCGAGAAAGGAGTCAAGAGTATTTCTATCGGCGATCTGAGCGAGGAGTGGTACCTTTACGCGATCGCGCACCCGGTTAAAGGTCCAGAGGATGTGTTCCCTAACGTCCTGCGGTACTTCCCACGTCCCGTCGTTGAAAAGCTCGTGAGCAAGTATCGGACGCTCCCGAGTACAGCAACTGTCGAAGAATCGATGAGGCACATGGGAGATATTCTAAGTGATGGACAGGTGCACATCCCCGTGAGGATGTTCGCAAGAGATTTCCAACAGGCGGGATTCCCAGTTCTCAGATATGCAATCCGCTGGACTCCAGAACAACTGCGTCCGAAAGGTATTTCAATGTCTATATGGTTGTGGGTGGATGATTACTGAATCTCGTGCAACAGGATGGGTAACGCATGCAACTGACCGCTGCTTCTGGGCTCTCCGTATTCCGAGCATGAATTATCCACAGACGAAGAAGGCGCTTGAATGGCTTGATACATTCGACAAGGAGATCGCAGCCCTCGAGCAACAGGGCAAGCCGACGCATGGACTTGATGAAGCTCTGACCTTGCAGGAGGACCAAAGCATCGTGTGGGCAGAAGACAAGAGATGGGCTGAGTTGATGAACATTGCAAAGATATTGCCTGGGGAATCCTGACCATCGCTAAATCTCCGCACTCGTGTAATCTATGAATGATGATGGTGAACTGAAATATCGCTCAACTTAGCAGTGACTGATTTTGGGAGCCATTGCGATAGATACCGGTGTGTTTTCAACATTTTACACTACTCATATGATCCAGTCGCGATTGCACAATAGCTCCGAGATCGAGTTCTTCTGAAGATCAATGTCGAAACAAGCTCGCCAAACTTTTGGCCATGAAGATTGGAAAGCCTGGAAAGCCAGCGTCGATATCAGGGATACTATGTGCAACTTCGTGGTGATACGATTGACTGCTTCGGACTCGAGTGATGATATACCTCGTGAGTTGAAGAATATTGATACAGAGCATACATCTCTTGAATTGGTACTGTTGATCACGGAGCAGTGTGCGCATCAACTAAGAAGATGATTGGGGAGGATATCTTCGTTTTGACGACAGAGCAGGAAAGACAGGATATGATCACAATATTCAAGGCTGTGTGTACTGAGGAACTGGTTTAATGACGCTGGCAATGTCGATCCAAGTATAAATGTTCCAGGGGGACGGTATGAGAGCATGTGCATGTGCGGCGACTGTGGTATGCTCAAGGTTGAAAGAAATCATTCACAAATGTTTACCATCTTCCCACTGTCCTGCCTTTGGGCAAGTCGAAAGAGTCATGGGCAAGGATGACGTGCTGATCGTTCGCACAACAATGACATTAGCTAAACCAGGATCACAGTCAGGTCAGTACTTTTTGTCAAAAGAGCTCATCGCGGCTACTGTTGCGATCAATGACGGAAGATCTCCTGGCGCTTTCGGAACACAGAAGTTATCAGGACAAGTCGATAGAACATACTGATACAATGACTCGTAAACATTCGTCTGCGCCTGAAGGAGTCTTAACATGAATGTACTGTATGAAACGCACTGCATTGTACAGTCAGGGCTTAGGCCTTCTTGAAGCCCTTAGGCATGACAGCACCTGGTGCTGGGTCTTGTTTGGCTCTGAAATCTTGAGTCATCTCATAGAAGGTTAGCCACTGCACGTCGTCATGAGTATTGATCCATTCAATGAAACGCTCCTATGACCACCAATGAGTCGGAAAAAAGGAGTATATTGGGTGGAATATACCAGCATCAGAAGTACGTGTGGACGACTGACCAAAAACCAAAGTTAGAACGTTCAAATGGCAAGGAGTGGAGACTGACCCGCTAACGTCCGGGTGGATGCTAATAGGAAACACGAAATTCTCCTCTTCTCTGTTCGCTATGAATCAACAGTAGACTTAAACCCAGTAATCTTATCCTCACCTGTACAGGTACGTGAATGTATCTTTCCAAAGCTGCTCGACAGCTTCAGTGCTGACCTGATGGATACATGAGTAGACGCGAGGAGGTTTTCAAACGTGTTGACATACCCAACCATGCGAGTTTGAGCTTGATTTAATGAACCTTGACAGGTGTCAGCATATTGACTTTGTACATGGCTCAAGTCTTACATCATGGGGGGAAGATCGTCAAGGTACCTTACCACACGTATAATCAGCACCAAATTAGTATGGAAAACACCGGCGGTGTATTTGACGAACCAGTTACCCGGAATCTCAACGAGCCCAGTCTCTTTGCCCTTTTGCAGCGGCTTCATCCACGTGTGAGCTTTCGCCTGATAATCAATCTTTGTCCATGTATCTTCGTCGCGAAGATAATACATCTGCGAACTAGAAGAATGTAGCTCCGAGTATATCACGAGTGGTGTACCGACTTACTCGTGACACATATTGGAGTGGTCTGTTAAAATGATGTCAATACCTTGCTTGAAACGAGAATTATATATGGTGACCATATTCAATGCCCTTTTCTAGCAACAGCGCCGTCCCCTCCTTGCTGGTTTCCCACCAAGGGGCAACGCTGCCCTTCGGAGGAACACCATGATTGAATTCTGTAAGAAGTTGAAAGGTATGGTCCAAGATGTCACGTTGTTGCTCCAGAGTCATAGAGACAGGGTTCTTTGAAATATTCAGTTCCTTGCCCAATATTGACACCATCACCACTTACCTCATGGGAATATCCATGAAGACCTCTGGACATGACATGAGAAAGATGAGGATCTCCACATTGAAGGAAGCTTACATTTCGTGACCGGCATCTCGAACTGCTTCCATCTGCGTCGGAAATGTCTCCAAACTATGACCTATAAATGCGACTCATCAATTTCTCGTATCTTGAGAGCACTGAACTTAGGACCGACCGGGGATGAACCAGGTTGTTTTGATCTTATACTTATCAAACAACTTCAGAAGACGAGGAACTCCAACTTCTCCCGCGTACATCCCCTGCCTTACTTGAGCTCGCAATCACATAACAAAGTGAGCGTGACCATACTCGTGAAATATCCAATGGAGAATCTTCTCCTCCATAGGACCCAAGCCTGCATCATAATCTCCATTGCTGATTCTTATCATACGCGAATGGAAAACAACGTACCAACCAGCCACAGCGTCAACATCTACGCCGAATCCAACAAGAATTTTTCTAGGCATAGGTGCGCGTTATCGCTACGAGGTCAAACAGTATCGATAGGAGAGTCGTTAAGTCCGAATCATGGTGAGAACTGCAACGCAGCGCTATATATACGAAGAACGTACAAGGAGTCCCATGTCCAACATATGTCCAAACCACATGACCCAAGGCTATTATTGCGGAAAGGCCACGGAATGTATGGCGGAAGGCTGGCTCGCAGGTGACTTATTACTATAAGCCTTTCCAGACAGCGATCGTATACGACGATAGGTGCTTTACTCTACTCT
>QFEN01000635.1:0-18658 GCA_003316125.1 Auricularia polytricha
ACTGTCGACTCCCGGACCCAGTGCCACTGATCAGGCACCTCGGTGGTTGTAGTTGAAGTACTGAAGCTTAAGTTGAACGTTGAACTCTAAGTAACCTGTTCTTTTAAAAGGCGCTGTCACGGAGCATGATAGCAGTGGACTACCGCGAGTTAATAATAACGTCAAAGTACTATCATTGACACCCCGACAAAGGTATGCCTGAGGTCGCTCTGACTCGGAATGGGCAGTGTGCCGCTACTCCATGCCAACAGAGTACACAGTTGTTATGACTGGAATCACACCGCGACGCCTGTGTCCAGAATCGGAACCGGAAGAGGCTCACCGCACGACACCACGGAAGTACTAGATAGAGTCTTAACTTGGAATCATCATAAGGTGCATTTCTCGCAGTGTACTCACTCCTTCATATTTGGTCTCACATCTGCGCCTCCAAGCATAGGAGCGGTCCGGGATACAGATAAAATACTCCGATCAACGATCACGAGATATTGAAGCCATGGCTTCTTCCTAAACTTAGCTGGAGTGGTATTGCAAGGTGATAGTCTCGGGCTTGCCATAATCTTGATCAACTACTGAAGACTACTGAACAGTCGATGGTTCTTGTATATGGGTAGTTTGGAGACAAGGCAGTAGGACATAAACTATTTTGCATTCCACAAAAACGGAGCTATCAGGTGGAGCAAACTTCCTCACCACAATATTGTTTCTCATGTGAGTCAAGTGACCCTCTGACTGAACGGATGACTTATCTACCAAGGCACTCGCGGTCTCTCTTTCGCAACCTCGTAATCATATCCATCAAGAGCATCGACCCCTTAGTTTATGGTGTAACATCTTGCCATGTCTCACAAACACATTTACAACTCTTCCGATGGCCTCGTTCTCAAATCCCTCCGCGGTGCAGTTGCACTGAATCCTGCGCTTCGTCTGTAAGCTTGCATGTGTACATCATGTTCGATTCATTAACATTCTTTAGACATGCCTCAACTAAGATAGTGTATGTTGCGAACGCCTCTCCATCAACTCGCATTGCCGTTCTATCTGGTGGGGGTGCCGGTCATGAGCCTGCACATGCTGGTTATACAGGCAACGGAATGCTAACATCCTCCGTCTCCGGTGACGTCTTCGCGAGTCCGAGTGCAAAACAAATTTTGGCCGCTATCGAGTTTGCTGCATTTACAAACAGCCCCACCCCTCGAGACGTGGTGGTCATCATCAACAATTACACTGGCGATCGTTTAAACTTCGGTCTAGCCATGGAGCATGCTCGTGCAAAACATCCGGGATTGAATGTCGTGAGCGTGCTGAATGCGGACGACGTTTCGCTTTTGCCCCAGACCAGGCAAGATGGGAAGGACGCGGGGATGGTCGGTCCAAGAGGTCTCGGGGGAAACATTTTTGTGTGCAAGGTCCTTGGTGCCTACACCATGTTCGGTGGCAAAGGAGGTGAGTATTAGTGCCTGTATTTCTTCGCAGTTCCTTCTGATGGTGTTCATGATAAATCGCGTGTGCACTTCCTTGTAGAATCTACCTCTCCAAGTGCCCCTAACCCCACGCTTGCACGTGCTAAGTGCCTTGGCGATGCACTGGTTGCACATTTGCGTAGCATTGGTGTTGCACTCGGACATTGTCATGTTCCTGGACGTGAACCACATTCAGGTTTGAGCCTAGACACCATTTATCATCCACTACACTGACATTCAGTATTGCTTTGAACTTCTGCTGCATTTCACTGCTCCACTGCCAATCGCGCGGCATCAAACCATGCAGCTTCTCAGCTGATTGCCGACGGCCACGTTGAACTGGGACTCGGTTTACACAATGAACCAGGCGTTCGCTGTGCATCGTTGGAATCCTCTCGTTGGCTCGCTACCGAGATGTTGTGCCTGGTGAGTATGTCTGGCGGAGGATGGAGCGGAGCGGATATTTACAAGGGCGAAGGTAACTCACTCAATTATGATTATCTGCGAGTATTAACTTCTCTTGCCTCATAGGGGCGTCCAAGTTTGATGCTCATGAGCCGTGGCTCCGCAAAGATGATGTGACCATGTTGTTTATAAACAATCTTGGCGGTGTATCGCAACTCGAAATTAGCGCAGTAGTGGAAGAAGTCCGAGACGTTCTTGGTAGGTGAAATCATTTCACCAAGGTCCAAAAGCAATTCACCATAAATAGCGTCGCAGAAGATTGTTCCATCTCGCGTCTACTGCGCTCCATTTATGACCTCGTTGAATGCGCCTGGATTTTCAATCTCCGTTGTGAACGTATCCAGGATTCACGAACTTATTAATGGTGATTCAAGTCCCATCCGCATAGTCGGGAAAGGCTGATGGACTATATATCGCTGCAGGCAACAACGAGGAAGATGAGATCGACTTGCTCGCGCTCCTGGACGCTCCAACCGATGCCCATTCCTGGCTTGGTGTACGCTCGTGGCCGGCTGTCAGGGCCACTCCTGCTGAGGATGAAGCACAGGCGGAGGCCTTGCTGCGAACCTTCACTTCTTCTCCTTCTAGGATTTCTCAGTCTTCATCTGACGAAGGTTCGACTTGGCAAGGTTTGGGTATGTTAGAAGAGAACATGATCAAGGGTATCAGAGGAGCGTGTCAAGCTGTGCTGGTCGCTGAGCCAGATATGACACGATATGACACGATTGTGGGCGATGGTGACTGCGGAGAGACCTTCGCTGGTGGTGCTAAAGGTTTGTTTAGGAGTACATGCCGTTCGTTTGCCTGTGATCCTGATCGCAATGCAGCCATTCTCGCAGCCCTTGACTCTGGAACCCTCGATCCAGCGAAGGCAGTTCCTGCTGCATTTGTTGGTAAGGTGGGTGAAATACTGGAAGGGAGCATGGGTGGTACTATTGGTGCTCGTGAGTTGGCTATTCTTGGACGTGAATAACATGAATAATGTCTCTGCTTCGATAGTTTTCGCAATCTTCTTCACAGCATGGTCCAATGCCTTGCGTTCATTAAACGGCCCATCATCACTAAGCGCAGCTCTAACTGCGTTAGGAGCACACACACCTGCTCGTCCGGGAGATAGGACTGTTGTTGATGCCCTAGCACCATTCTGTGCTGTGCTTTCGTCAGATGGTGCTTCACTGGAAGATGCTGTGATTGCTGCGAAAGAAGGTGCGGAACGGACCCGGGGAATGAAGGCACGATTGGGGCGGGCATCGTATGTGGGGGGTCGAGAAGGAGGGGTTGGTGTCCCTCCTGACCCTGGTGCTTGGGGAGTCGCCTACATCATGGACGGCTTTGCAAAGGCTATGGCTACGTAATTCATCACTGGAAGTATACTTAGTCTCTCTGGAAGGAAGACACTCCTTCCTTTTTTGAACGAAAAAAGCTGTGCGTCCTGCATGTGACAATGGCGCGCGCCGCGAAAAAAAAAACAAGCACTCACCTTTATATTTATATATGGACCTACAAAGAGCTCTTACAGGAACCTGTATTTGATAACATGTCCTGTAAGTGTCTGTTTCTAGTCATTCTTGTCACATACTTACCATGTATAAACAGGTTCTGATACCGGAAAATGCCAGAACAACATGATTTGCCGAATAAGTCACCGCAGATCTTTTATGATTGGTTGCAGCATTACTTCGCATATGCGTTGGGATAGCCCCTAATTGCTGTTAATACACAACAATGTCACGTCAGCAGATGATGATCATGCGATGTGGTTGCTGTGTCACGGTGTGCGACATCTCAAGGCGATATCTCTGCTTATACCTGCAAGTGGCTTACCCTAGATTGCAAGTCAAAGTTGCGGCCGTGCGCGCTGTGTTTTGACACGCGTGCCCAATAAGCCTCTAGATCAAGCGCTGGTGCATAAAAACAGAGGTCATTCAGATGTTGTCTGCAACGCGCTTCCCACATCCAATCTACCATGAGCATATTCAACAGCAGTTCAAGACGCAGACAAGCCGCATCATCAGTCAATCCGTCTCCTGATGTAACGTCTCTTCCTTCACTCTCTGGTTCCGCTAGTCCTCCAGATACATGGGTTGACATATCATCCACCGACTATGCTCTCAGGCGTAGAGAGCTTATGCAGATGATGTCTGACCTCAAATCCATGGGGTGGGTGTTTGTGGATCTGATTGCAGAAACTTGCTCATGCTACCTTTACAGTGCCGATGCGCTCATCGAATTACCATCAGTAGTCGTCATTGGTGGCCAATCAGGTTTGTGGTTTCCTCCCTTTGCAACCACAGCTATACTCAACTTAACATTTTAGCCGGCAAAAGTTCACTCGTCGAGGCTGTCAGTGGGGTACGTCGGCAGATAATTTCCTTGTCCATTCATTCATTAATTTTGTCCATTTTTTTACATTATGATAAAGATCAATGTCCCGAGGGATAGCGGAACGTGTACAAGGTGACCTTGCTACCATCAGTTACTGCAAGGCGGCATGCTCATGCTACTCTATGCAGATGCCCTATGGAATGTACCATGTCCAGTCATGCCACGTCGTGGTCTTGCTCTATCACCTTACGGATGGGCTTCGATAGTAACGGCCGAGACCTGCCAAGGACTACTACTGTGGCCTTTGGCCGAACGATCACCGACAAAAATGAGGTTGAAGTTTGGCTGCGTCGTGCCCAGTCAGCCATTTTGAACCCGAATGTCCCTTCTTCGAGTTTCCACACAAAGTCCATCGAGGAACTCAGGAACACAAGAAATACTTTGAAGTTCTCCCGAAATGTGGTGTGCGTCTCGATTGAAGACCCCGATGCGACCGACTTGTCGTTCTATGATTTACCGGGTAAGTGAATGCTGATCTGGTGTGAGGCAATATACCTGATGTGCAATGAAGGTTTGATACAAAACGAAGAAGCCGAAACTGTTGCCTTGGTGAAAAGTTTGGCGGAACATTACACCAAGAAAGAGAATACCATCATATTGACCACAATTCCTATGAGTGGTACGTGTATGAACTGCGAAATTCTCTTTAACCGAGTTGATGCGCGCCGTCCCAGACGATATGGAAAATCAACAATCCATGAGTCTCGCAAGGGCCGCAGACCCCGACGGAAAGCGAACGATTGGCAAGTCGCCCATAATGCACTATGATCAAATGACTCACGGTTATTCAGGTGTCCTTACGAAGCCTGATACACTCGGCTCTGGAGCTATCAACCAGCGCCGAAAATGGGTAGAAATCATCGAGGGCCGTTCGGAGGATCATGCATTGAGGCACGGGTTTTACTGCGTGCGTCTTCCCGATGATGCCGAACGCACGCAACGCCTGTCTCGTGCCGAATCACAAAGGCGTGCTGCTGAATATTTCGACACGACGTCCCCCTGGAATGGTGTGACCGACCGTCATCGGTTCGGAATTCCGGGGTTTGTCTCCGATGTAAGCCGACTGCTCATCCAGCTGATCGAGGAAGCGTGCGTGGACCTTCTAGCTCGCTTGCTATAACAGAACTTACCTTGTTTATAGGTTACCGCGCCTCAGAGAAGATATCGACAAGCTCCTTGCCAAGTGCATGAAGGAATTCGATGCATTGCCGCCACCACTTGCGAATGACCCACAAATTGAGGTTTTAGGACGTGTTAATGCGTTCTGCGATGACTTCAAGAGCCTTGTGAATGGCAGTCACATAGACAAACGTCTTGCGCAGCGGAATCGCGCGCTCTATGCTATTTTCAAGAGGGATGTACGCGGCACTGCTCCTGACTTTAGGCCTTTCGAGAAACCGGGAGAGCATGCCCCACTGGATGATACCGAGGGCAAGATGACCCTTACTGAACGAGATCCTGGTGTGAAAATGATGGGTATACATGACATCAGCAAGGTCATCGATGAGTATGTTTTCGTATTTTGTTATGGCAGTTAGACGGCAGCTCAACCATTCATCAAGGTCAATTGGATGGGAGCTTCCGAACAATGTGCCATACCAGGCGAAGGCGAACCTCATCGCTCAATTCGTCAAACTCTGGGTTGCTCCTTCTGAGCGCTGTCTCGTTGGCATCAATGATGTGCTCGATCAAGTCATCGACGCACTTATAAGCACCCATTTTGGACGCTTTAAAGTTCTTGAGGGTCATGTTGGGTAAGTGTTGACTCCTCACGACCATTCCCTTGACTCAAGTTATCTTTTGACATTAGCAATTTAATTAGAGCTCAGGTTGATATCTCCAAGGCGCACGCCAAAGAAGCTGTCAAAACATCTTTGGATTTGGAGACTACTCCATACTATACTCAGAACACGCACTATCTTCAAACACTCTGCGCAAAATGGCTTGCCTACTATAAGGTAGTTCGGAATAGAGAAAAATACAAGGTTCGCGAAACGGTGGACAGATATGTAGCTCACCTCTACTCAGAGTTGGAGAGTCCCGACCTCAAAGCTTTGAGGGCGCTTGCGGAAGCGGGATACGTAAACCTCAGCGTAGCAGATCTCGCACGTCTGATACCTCCCGAATCATGCGAGAAAGAGCTAATTGTGATGGCTGATGTTCGAGCATATTATCACGTTGCGTACAAGGTGAGTCTCGCTCATCATCTCACGTTTCAACGTGTTTATCGCCCCGAGCAGCGCATCATCGATCACGTTCCTCTGACGATCGAGCATGCTCTCCACCATGCCCTGGCGGAACAACTGTCGCAGAGCCTTCTCACGAGCTTGCTGACCGATGTTGCGTCTGGGCCCAACTTCTCTGAGCGTATGAACGAGTTGGTCAGTGAAGATGCTTCCATCGCTCAGAAGCGCGCGTTGCTCTCGTCACGAAAGCAACGCCTATCAGACATTCGCCGGAGACTCATGACCTTCAGCAATGGTACTTGATCACCGTGAGAGGACACGATGTTTTCTGGACTTTCGTACCAATATAGATTTTCTCTCTTGTTGACCTCCAGACCAACTGAACTCTGTCGGAGAAACTGCGATTGTTTATTTAGGTAGTGGTTGCTGTATTATTCTGTTGTTCTCGAATGTTGTTGGATTACATATGATGGAATTGGATTCTTTGCTCATATTGGTACATGGCTACGTACAACTTGTGATGACGAGGAGGCGCCTGTGAGGTGGTCCACCCTGACTCTCTAATCGACGTCGACTGGGTTCCATGTAACTGCGCCCTCCTTCCCGCGGTCCAGCGCGTCAAGCTTTGCCATGTCCGTAGGTTCAATGTTCCAACCAAATACTTGGCCATTGGATATGATACGCTCGGGCTGCGAGGACTTGGGTAAAGGCACAAATCTGGGCGGAGTCAAGTAAGAAGATAAATGAATACAAATCGCGTCACCCACCCTCGTTGCAAAGACCACCTGACAAGAATTTGAGCAGGATCTTTGGAGTACTGCAACACATCAACATTATGATGCAAGCAGATACAGCATATAGTCACCTTTGCGGAGAGCTCCTGGATGACTGGGTTGTCGAAAGCACCGCGTAAAAGAGGGGAATATGCCTGGACAATAATGTTGTGCTTGCTACAATATTCGACGATGGGTTTTTGCTGGCAGAGCGGATGCAACTGATGACAGTTTCAGCTTCTTCGCAATGGCTGTGTGAGCCAATCGTAGAAATGGTCACCTCTACTTGGTTCACAACGGGCATCTCCAGACCAGCCTCACGAATCTCTTCTATGTGCTTTGCTGAACTGTGACTTGTGTCAGCTGAGAGGGTACCTATGGGTGATGATACCTACTAATTGGAGACGCCGACAGATCTGATCAGTCCGCTCGCCTTGCCGTCCAAAAGGGCCCTGTAGGCGGCAAGACGTGCTTCCTTGCCTCCAATGGCACTGTGGGTCAGGTATAAATCATAATACGCTAGTGCCCGTCTTGTAAGCCAGATCAATTAATAGGAAGGTACAAGACTTGCAAGATCCAAGGTTCGCGATCGAATCTTTCAAAGCAGCCATCGTGCCATCATAGGTGTAATCGGTGTGCCAGACCTTGGAAGCTACAATGGGGACCAGATAGGAGAAAGGTCAATTTCTAGAAGTTCCCGGACAAGATGTCCTCACTGATAAAGATGTCTTCGCGCTTAACGCCGCTTTTCCCCACGCCAACGCCGACTTGAAGTTCGTTCTCGTAGAACCGTGCCCCGTCAATCATTCTAATGATCCAACTAAGTTTCGAAACTGTGACTAAATTGCAATACCCACCGGTAACCGTTTTGAAGGGCAACATTGCAAGCTTCCGCGCATTCCTCGTTCATGTAGACACCAAGCCCAAGAGTGGGCATCGTGTAACCTAAACGATTTGTGTTGGTCACATGCTACGTAGACCCGTGATTGCAGAAACTCACCACTGGAGAGTGTAACGTCTGCTTCAACCATGATTTAGAGCTGGGGGGGTAAAGATGAGGAAAGGGCCAGCTATTTATGTGAGTCCGAAACGTACGGGAGCGCAGCAAATGCTAGTCCTTAGGGGTGCGTTGCGTAGATTGCGGGGCTTTTACGTCGTTATAGTATTGCTTTTAACGAAAATAAAGGACATGCTCTGCATATATTGTCATGTAAAGGTATATAAGACAATGTAACTTTCTCACCGGCTTTCTGATCGGTGCCACAGCATGCTTGAGGCTGACGAATAGTATACGCACGCCCGACAATGGAACCCAGGATTGACGCCAAGCAAGCGAAGTGGGTACCAACGTGAGACCTGTATGAATTTTCACGCCACGACGAGTCTGGTTGAAGCGTCACTTGTACAGACACTAGTAGTGGTCGGCACCCCAAGGAAGTCGTGTAGCACGTCCAAAAGGTTCTAGATCCCTCAGGCTCAATTTTGCATTTTACATTCAAGGCAGTGAGAAAGAATCTTGCTCGCGCACATCGTCATCCCACGCCGTCTCGACACGTATCTCCAATAGCGAGTCACCCGCGTTACTTTCTGCGAACACCAATTTCAGTCCCGCGGGCGCATGGCAGTAGTTCAGCCCCTCCCACTTTGCATTCCCATAGATCTCTGGATAGGAAGTTGAACACAGTGGCCCTTATCCCCACGACATCGATCTTGAGACTTGTATCGATCAAGTTTTCCCGAGCTTGTTTGACAGCTTCTTGCTCGAGTTCCTTCCACAGTCACAAACCTTCGTGATTCCTTCGTGTAGCATTGCCTATTCCGTCAGAGACCAGGTCCAAACCTGGACTTATTACATTTTGCATCCCCAAATTCACAGGTGTGGCACAGGAAGCTGGATGCACGTCGGCGAGTTCGTGGATTCGTAGTATGTAGACCATCCCCGAAGTTTTCATTGCCAGGTGCGCGAGTATGAACAAGGTTCATCACTCATGTTCGCAGTTGGACGGCAATTCTCTCAGGCCTGAGGAACGCCATCATTGGGTTAATAATTTAAGCTCGCCACCAGATTGACTTGTTCGTCATCGTATCGTGATTCAGTAACGAAGGACATGGTTTGCATTCTGCATTGATAGACCATCGCGTCCACCTAGTTAGTGCTGAACCCTACTACACTCGATCAACTCACAACTGAAACAACAGAGACACCCACCGCGACCAGACGCCCGAAACTGCTGGCGCACCAACTTCCTAAGCTGAACCCTTGACTCCAGATCTACTGCATTGTCACTGTCGCTGCTTGAAGTTGAGATTCAGGGAAGAATGAGGCTGAGTTATCAATAGCCTAGGTGGCTCTCAGCGACATATAGAATCGTCAATTTTTATAGCGACGTAGTTTCTGAAATCCACGAATGATTTGATGGCTGAGAAAAAACGTCGAACTCACTCCGCTATAATTTATGAATATTTTCTGATGAATGAGTCACATGTGATCAAGTGTCAATCTTTCATTCAATCAAAAATTATCTGTAAATCACGCCCACGACCATCATGGGCAGGAACAGTACGCAAAGCACTCCACGTTCATCCTTTTTCTCATCTGATGGCCCACAGAATCCCAGAAATCATCAGTACCACAAAAATCCAGTTAGTCCCCATTCCCCGTTCTCCAGCACATATTGCAGAAAGAACAACATTGATCGAGCCCTGAATTTCCGCACCAGAACTCAAGAAAGACCCTGGAATACCAAGGCTTCCTCAATTAAAGGTTCGGAATGCGGAGAAGCGGAAATCTAGCTCTGTGCGTTGGATCAGAGTCTTAACTATCACTACTCCATTTTGAGTCGCTGTCCCTCATAGCCTGCGATACCTCAGCGCGACGATCCAGATGCTTATATGGCTGCCGAACCTACCTTGTCTTCACTAGCAGCCCTTGCTTCAGAGACCCAAGCGGTTGTAGACCAGGATCCTGCGTCTTATGCGGGCTCCTCACAGAAGACGAAGGAGCAAATTCGCCGCCACTACGTCCGTATGTTACACAAAGTAATCGAACAAAGTGACCTTGTCATTCTTGTGCTCGACGCTCGCGATCCGGAGGGGTGTAGGAGTCGACTGGTTGAAGAAGAGGTAAGACGGAGAGAAAGTGAAGGGAAGAAGCTTGTATTTGTGCTGAATAAAATCGGTATGCATGTCGATTTCGTTTGGTATTTGCACTCTTCCTCACCGTGTACCGTGGGCGAAGATCTGGTCTCAAAAGAAAATGCTCAGCAGTGGCTGCGATACTTGCGACATTCCACTCCGACACTCCCATTCCGTTCTGCCTCCTCCAATCAACGTTCTAATCTCAGCTCTACAACGGCGCCTGGACTTATGCGCCTTCTTAAAGCATTCAAACCTAGTTCACAGAGTATCACAGTCGGTGTCGTCGGCTTTCCGAATGTGGGCAAAAGCAGTCTCATCAATTCTTTGAAGCGATCAAAGGTCTCGATCTGCTTGTTACTACTCGTACCGAATGTCTCATGTGTTATGTGAGTTCAGGCTTGTGCAGTGGCTGCACAGCCAGGTCACACGAAAGACCTCCAATCCGTGCAGTTGGAGCGAGGAATCAAAATCGTTGATTCACCTGGTGTAGTTTTTGATGAAGATGAATCTAGTGACTCTAGTCAGAAGGGCAGCATTCTCCTGCGAAATGTTGTCAAAGTAGAGGACATAGAAGATCCCATCGCAGTCGGTGCGTTTCTTGGTGCAAGCACAGTTCTTGAGGGATGGATTGCTAATCTCACTATTTCAGTTGAAGAGATTCTTGCACGGACAGAGCATGAGACACTTCAACAGCTATATAACCTCCCTCAATTTTCCAGTACGTTGGAGTTTCTCACTATGCTTGCGCTCAACAGCGGACGCCTGCTCAAGGTTAGCTTTATATATATATGAATTCTAACACTTCGCATAACTATTACATTCATAGGGAGGTACCCCCGACCTACTTGCAGCCGCACGTCATGTTCTCATGGACTGGAATCACCAAAAAATCCCCTACTTCTCCGTCCCGCCTATCATTCATCCCTCGTCGATGCCTTCTGCCACGACGGGTGCCGAAACCGTTGGGCAGGCACAAATCCTGGATTCATTCTCCAAACCGTTTGAGCTCGCAGGTTTATTTGGCTCAGCGGACGCCGGCGCGTTTAATGAAAATGCACAGATGCAGGAGGAGGTAGCTATGGATGATGGTGAAGTCAACAATGACATTCATGCACATGAATCTGGAATGATAGTCGACGATGGCATGGCTGGATCCGCACTGTTACTTCCGTCAGTCCGCAAGCGTGCTCGTTCGCCCTCGGTGGTCACGCAGGTAGGAGCCACCGACTCCTCTGCACAGCTGCGCATGCCAAAGCGGTTCCGTCGCGCGAAGGACCTTTCTGCATATGAAGAAGCTGCTGCGCGGAGCCAGAACCACGCGCTTAATAGACGGTTGCTGAAGCAGGACCGCAAGCGCGCGCGGAGGGCTGCTAACAAATCCATGAAGGCTGAGTCGGGGATGGAGGTTGATGAGCTGCAGGAGACGTTTATTGCAGATGTGCAGGGGTAATTCACTGCTCTTTCATGTCATGATATTTTTTTTGTGCAACATCAACTGCGGATCTGGAAAGTATTACCCGCCAGAGCTCTAGCCCAACGTCGATGTATCAAGTTTTGCTGTAAGCCTGTCATTGTACGCTTATTGTGATGAGTACGAAATAATAAATCGTGCACTTAGAGCCACATTCATGGTAGAGCCTGCTTCCTGTTGCCAATGTAAAATACTACATGTTTCCGGTCTTTTGGTACACATTGTGTGCCAAAGTATCGCAGTCACGAGAGGAAGACCACACACAGGAAATCAGTCATCAATTGACATGACAGACACATCGTACGATCGTAATAGAACGCGGTGAACAACAACAAGACAAACGATGAATCGTGTAATGACAATCGTCGATTGAGCGAGAACAAAAGGTAGCGGGAGTATTAATGTCGTGATTTTGCAGTCCAACATGTGCCGTCATTACCTCTGCAGCAACTTAAAGCTCAGAATTTGCCGCTAAAAAAAATACCCACTGCGCAGAGCAGTACACCCCACATTCTCATGATTTTTTTTTCGTTTCAAAATCAGTGGGGAGGACGTCTGTACCCCGATGTGTCTTGCTGCGTCGTCGTCCAGTGTCCTTGGGGGCCGGCCCCTCTGTGGTTCTCCTGACAGGCTTCATGCAACGCCCATCTTTGGACTTACTTTTCTTCCTCGGTGCTGAATCGGTGGGTTGAATTTGCTGTAGAAGCGGAGGTTGAGGCCTCATCCCTCTATCTCTCTCCACAGCGGCTGGAAGAAAACATTAGTTTCCAGCCGCTGTGGAGAGAGATCTAGTAGTAGAGGGATAAGGTTTAGGCTACTGATATGGGAATTTGAATTGGCACGTGGGCTAGACAAAAGTACTCAGATGCCGCCCTGAGAGAGAGAGCTGACGGCGTCCTCTCTCTCGACACAGCAGTGGGAAGGAGCTTGTAGCTTCACGCAGTGCAGGCTGCCTATTCTTTGTGTCCAACGTCCTTCAGCACCCCTCACAGCCAAAATGCTTCGAAGTCTCGCTCCCGTCATTGCAACAATCCTGCTGGTGTTTTTAATTGACTTCACGGCTGCAGGAAACACCACCTGTGCAGGGAATATGACACAATGGTACACAGATGCAGTGGGAGAGACAGCATGTGGGATTCATCTTTCTTCTTTTTATTCCTGTCCTGAGTTGAATAGGTGTAACATATCAAAGGCTCAGACAAATATGCAACCCCGACTGTATGTCTTTTTTTTTCGTGTTCATCGCAACGAAACAAGATGAAACGATCAACTTAAAGATGAAGTCCCGAACTTTCGACCAAACACCCCAGGCGACCAATGTGACGATCAATTGCGTGCGTATCAGTTAGGTCCCTCCCGTGTCAGTCAGGTTTACATTCACCAACAGAGAGTTGCTGTTGTAATTCCATATCATGGGCGCTAAGTATGCTCTGTATGAAGTATGTTTCCTTGGCTGAGTACTGGAAGCACTGCGCTGACTTGCAACCCAGCTGTCAATGGGATGTAAATGGCGGGTCTGTCTCGGGCATCGACGCTGGTAATGCTTCAATGGTATCCATGAGATTACTAAAACCAGATTTTTTTCAGGCGTCGGCGCATATGGGATGTATCGTTCTCCATCTGGACCGTTTTGCAGTCCAGGAACGAATCTTTCGTAAGCACAATGGTGCTAAAGTTCTGCTCGCTTGTTTAAGTTGTTTCCTGTCTAGGCTTCCTATTGACATACAGGCTGCAGTTTGCAACAAAGACATCAAGCTCGCCAATTTCTTATATGAGCTCTTCTGGACCGACGGTTCATGGTGAGTGCCTAGCTCATTGAGCGTGATACCGATGTTGATGGCGTATGTTTAGGTACTAGTACGTGAATCAGACAATCATGTTTATGAAGCACTAACTTGTACACACCTAAGTGTATACACCATGAACACCGCTTCCAAGGACGAAGCGGAGACAAACAACAACATGTATACCCACTGCAACAGCACGACAAGCTCAACCTTGAGCTCTAGCGCCAGTACAATAACTGCCTCAGCGACTACTACCTCAGCAACTCCATCCCAAACAACGACCGCTGCTTCCGCAGGTTCCGCACATAAATCTAATGTCTCCATAATTGTAGGTCCTGTAATCGGCGGCATAGTCGTGCTCGTAGCAGCCGTTGTGGTCGCACGATATCGCTGGCGTAAGCGCCGACAAAGGCTCGCCCGCATTTCATTGGATACCGATAGCCCGTATGTGCACGCAATGGCAGTGGTTTCACCATATACGGTTACAGATTCCGGTAAGTTTTTGACTGCATTTTCTGTTAATGGCAAGATTGCCAAACAATGCAGATACAGACACGAGATCAGGGAACCCGACTTTGTACGGGCTGGAGTATTCACGTAAACGAGGTCATTTACCAACATCGAGCAAGTTATCTCCCTCCGCCACTGCACTAGTCTCCACTACTAGTGAAAACGGCCAGAGCTCATCGAACCTTTTCATAAACACAGGTTCTTCTGTCAGCGCGCTCAGGCACGAGGATGCAGGAGTTGTCCCGGACCTTGCGCGCTCAGGCTCTGGAAGACTGCCTCCAGCATACAATCCTGGCTGGGAAGCACCCCACAGCGAAACTTCGCCACTGAATCCCGATTCAGAATTCCAAGCAGAGGAGTCTCCCTTACAGACCGCGGCGGACCTTAGCACGCAGCGCACCAAGCGGTGATGCGATATCACACTTTTTGTTTGATGAATAACTTTATTCCATGCTTTTCGACTCTGCCCAATGAACAATCCATACATATTGCATACTTCGCGCTCAAGTACATTCCAGCGCATTCATGTCCCATCTTGACGACCTGACTTTTTTGCACCAACGGAACATCATTCGTCATATACACTGAACACATACGGCCTTTCACTGCTTCCCTTACCGGCCTCTTTTGGCTCTACCTGAAGGTAATCACCACGTAGGCCTTTTATTGAATCATTCGTTCTTCCTATGCATATCTGACATCTGTATGTTCGCTTGGGTTCCAGCCATTCAAATTGACGGTCGACCATTGTTACTTCGTGCGACCAGCCCTTTAGCCAACCCGCGGCTCGGCACTGCACTCCGCTGTCTGAAATTTCCTATTTACGCACAAAGTCAGTATTGTGTGCGTAGAGGCATTTTTGCATCGAAGCGGGCTGGCCGCTGGCCGATGATCGATGATCACCATATGCATCATCATCGATTGATTGCTGATGTTAACGTAGTTGAGTATGTGCCATGTAGAATCACAATCATTAATCTATGGGCGCTGACAGAGCCTTCACTACATTTGGCCCACGGGCGTCCGTCATAACCAGAACCAGTGTCACTCATCATTCATCATTCATCACGCATCATGCCATAAGAAAGGAACCTTGTTGTGCTCTGCAGAATGGAGTGTGGCATTCAGCAAGAAGCGGTTCAAAAGCATCAGATGGCGATGAGTTCGCTGAGCAGGTCCAGTAGCCATCGTTGGTTTTTTGCTTATTAGTATTAAGGAACGGCAACGGGTGTGGAGCTTTGTTTATGCGATAACAGCGATGATACTTGCATCCTTCTTGCATACTCCTGCCGGAGAGAACACCATTTGTGCGGGAAATTTGACGCAGTCGTACACAATTGCAAGTGCTGTGGACCTGGGGGAAACAGCATGTAAGTCATTGTCTTTTCCACGTCAACTCGTCGCTCCACTAACACTTCGCACAACTAATAAGTCTATAGTCTGTAAAATGTGGACTCATGTACTGAAATTCCGTGCACTCGTGTTGATACCCTCCGCCTATACATAACCAGCTTCTTTGTTGCTTTCGTCTACCAAGGCTTTCACTGCTTGGGCGATTTCAACCGCACCCTAAGAACCAGCCAAATTAACTCTGTCGTCAGATGCTCGATTACCAGAAGAGGTGCTCACTGGAGTATCGGAATGGCAACATATGGAGACTTCAGCGACGTTTGCTCCGATGTCGAGCAGCTTGCCTCCGACCGTAGAAACTTTGTGGAACTTTAGAAGGTTTTTTACCTGCGATCAGATGAGAAAGAAGACGAATGAGAGGCTGAATGCTACGACCGTCATAGGCCAAGAAAGGTATTCACCCGCTGGCGCACGACTTCAATGGGTACCGGATCATGCTTCCTATAGTCCAAGACACAGGTGAATGAAAGTAGTATGCAATAGCAGACAAACTGACTTCGTGATCAATAATTTCCCCTCGTCATTGTAATCAAGGTCAGCAAACCACTCTGAACTTTTCTCGTTACTCAGTCATGCAAATCAGTACAGCAGCGACAAACCTGCAATGAACGGCACGCCCAGCTCCTCTGTAGCTTGTTGATGAGCTGTTCCAGCGAGCCCCATAAAGGCTACACCTTGGGGATGGGCCGCGCTAGCTTGGAAGATCTTTGTGACACCAACAACTGCCCGTGCAAGGTCGATAGAGCGTGCTGTCTGACCATAGACTGAGCCGTGGGGTTTGATCTATGGCCATCTCAGCTACTGGACTGTGAAAATCAACACGAAAAACTATACATGATTCATTGGAAGGCCGTGGCGTTTTAGAAACCCGTCCAATGCACCGACCTGATAGATGAAGCAGGACTCTAGCTCATCCTGTCAACTCGTGAACGTTTATTTACATTGACTGAGATGATGTTGCTCACTGGCTCAATTGCCATCTCCCGACGCCCAAAGCCTTGCAAATCAGGCAAGGAAGGGTGAGCCCCCACGAGGACATTGTTAAACTTAGCGAGTGCAACTGTCTTGTTCATGACCGAGAAGTCGCTGAGCGGAACAGTCAACACACAAGCAGCTAAAATGTTGATGAGCGGGACTCAACGAAGCATGGAATCCACAGGCAACATTTGCTAAATGGATTGTCTTCATAAGACCTTCGTCATCTCCCTGTTTGGTACTCTCTTCAAACAGACGGGACGACGTTCATTGTGTGATACATACAATGGTATACAAGGAGAAGCCCTTGTATAGTGGTTGACGTGATGAACAACTGCTTACAACGACATTACTTACCTCCCCCATATCACAGTTTACGGTAGCTTTCAATGGTTTGTTCATGGTGTATCAATTTTGCGTAGTGTCCGTCTGTGAAGTCGGCGTCACTGAAGGCAGATGAGAAGACGATGTCGCTGATAAGCTGGATATCCTGGAAGTACTGCCAGTGATTTGAAAGCAGGTGACCTTATGCGTCCCGAAGACCTCGGCCCGCGGTTGCACTCATGATAGTGTAAGATAGACAAGGAGCAGCGCTGATCACAAGATGAAGTTAGTTCCCATCTGTATCATGAAATATCAATACATGCGAGCTGCCGTAGCGTAGACGGCCAAATGTAAGCATCACATGAGCGTCTGTGAGAATATCCAGAACGATGAACAATACTAATGCATAACATTACCCCTCATTCGCTTAACTACCAGCACTCCACCTGGACACTCTTTTCTCTCGTGAAATCCCCGTTAGACTTCCTGGGCGTATTTCGCCGCTCGGCAACACAGTCTGCACAGTTTGGTCTAACAGAACTTGTTCTATTTAAATACAGGGTGAGCATAATGAGAGTAACATCGCGAAACAAAGCTACCTTCACTGGGGTCTGAGTTGCTTGGCGGTGTATTTCTGGACACCCAAGATGGATGATACGCAGGTGGAAGCCTTCCTGCAGATGCATCACTGGGGGGAATCAACGTGCCAGCATCATCTTCTCGGATGTAGGGCGCTGTTGCAGACAAATTGTCATTTGCGAGATATGATACGCCAACTAACGGATTGAAGGACTGGGCCCGCTCAGGGTTCAAATAATGTGTCATCTGCATAGTAGACTCCCTAGACCCGTGATTTCGTCGAACTGGACTGAGACTGCTGTATCTCTGAGCAACTACTAGCGGATATTGTGAGTACGTAAGCGCACACATTAAGAATACAAGCACCTGGTTCAGGATCCGTCAAAGATGCTCCCTTGATGGGCTGGGCGCCAGAGAATTGGCCCAGAAACACAGCTGGCGTATCCTGGATCATGCGAGGCCGTTTGCGCCGCCTGTAACGGTAAACACCACCGAGCACTATGAATATAGCGAGCGCGGCGCCACCCACTGCACCACCGATGATGGTTTTCTGTGAGGTAGATGAAGTAGATGAAGTAGATGAAGTAGATGAAGTAGATGGAGTAGATGGAGTAGTATTCCCAGAGCTAGACGACAATGCAGAGGTAGCACTGGTACCAGTGGGGGATGCACCTGCAGTAGGGACAATTGTGGATGTGGGAAGCGATGCCGAAGGTGAAACTTGGTTCGGGCAAACCGTGAAAGTGTTGTTGTTGTTTATTGCCTGCTGTTCTACTGCATAGTCCGCTGTCCATCGACTGGGTCATCGTGAGAAATGAACTACTGCCCCCTTCGATATTTGACTCACTACAACCTAGCTCAGGGTCAGCCAAGTATTGTCAGGCATGCGCCAAATAGAAACGTACCAGGATCCATCAGCCCAATAGGATCTATTGTACAGAAAGTTATCAATCTTGATGTTCTCGTTACATACAGCTTGCTGGATACTTGCTGGAAGCCTAAATTGTACCAAGTAACGTTGTGAGTGGGTGCGCTGCGCTGCCTCCAATCTTGGTTCACTCACGACTGATTTGTGGCAGTACCACAGCTAGAAAGATAAGTAGTGTATGTTCCAGGAGCTGCAAAATAAGTGAGTCGTCATTTTGAAACAGATTTAACTCGTATTACCCGCATCAAATCCAGCTACATTGCC
>QFEN01000636.1:0-12976 GCA_003316125.1 Auricularia polytricha
ATAGGTGAATATCATAGACGTTTGCCTTCACGCGCACGACTGAGAGTATCTATTTGCTATAGATCCACGCAAGGCTTGCATAACTTTCACAGTATGGGTTGAGCTTGAGATGCTTTGCAGAAAGGGCACTTGTGACCCTTCAAGGGAGGTGGTTGACCGGAGTCATCAACACATCCTTTCCTGCATTTTGGGGGTAGATTGAGGTCAGAATCGGGGAGTTATAAACAAGTCTGTGGGTACATATACATACTACTTGCACCAACTTGAAGTGGAGGTGGGTGTGCAAGGTGGGAGAGCATGCCAAGGTCCGACTCAAGGGCAAGAAGTGGGCCAGATTCGGGAGGCGGGAGACTACCAACGAAGACGAGCCGTGGGAGGCAGGAGAATTTCGACGAAGACGAGGTGCAGCAGGCAGGAGATTGTTGACGAAGACGAGGTGCGGCAGGCGGGAGATTATCGATGAAGACAAGGTGCAGCAGGCAGCAGAGTGCATCACAGAAGACAAGTGGCACAAGCTGGGAGAAGTTGTGGACGAGGGGTAAGGGGGTAAGGGAGACGTGTGCAAGAGAGTGTCAGAGGCAAAACCTGCTCATCGCACTCGCCGGCGAGCACAGTGTCAAATGGGAAATGAACGTTTAATGAGAATTATGAGAGGGTATAAAGAAGGTGTCGAAACGGAAACTCCCGTGGTTTCCCGATTCGGTGATCCTGGTAAAACACGGACATGTCAGTCCTTGTCAAACACGGTATTCTCAGTCCTGGTGCTTCCATCAGCGGTTATCCCGCGTAAGATGACTGACTAACAAGAACATTGCAAGCTAGGCGCTCCCGACACTTTCGGAGTTTCTCGTCTTGCCGACGCAATACGCGTGCAGCCGCGCACTGTGCAGTACGTGAACTGGTGACAAAGCACTTGGACATGATCTATTCCTGTGTGCTGTAGGTATAATTACAATTGAAGTGCTCGACATCTCCTCCTGTTGTTTCTCGCCTTTTCTTCTATCCGTGCATTATGGGTTTCTTCTCAAAGTCATTCGATCCAGTTACTGACCTCCCAGATTTATCTGGCAAAGTCATCCTCATCACAGGCGGAAAGTGAGTATGTCACGCACATGTCCCGAATTACTGTTGTTCACAGTCGCTTCGTAGCGCCGGTATCGGCTACTCAACTGTGAAGCACCTGGCACGTCGTGGTGCCAGGGTGTACATGGCCGCACGCAACAAGACGAAGGCAGAGGAAGCCATCGCACAATTGAAAGCAGAGGGGCTAGGTCCTGGAAACGGTGATGTTATCTGGTTGAAACTTGACTTGAAGGACCCTCGCAATGCGAAGAGGGCGGCGGAGGAAGTTATGAAGCAGGAGAAGAGATTGGATGTTCTGAGTCAGTATATGTTTTTGGTCGTTCATGATTTCGTCTCACTGAATGAATTACAGTTCACAATGCAGCAGTGTAAGCTGTCTAGCTCGCGTTTGTGTGATTGATGCTGAGATGGCCCCACAGGTTGCTCGAGGATTATGCCATGACACCGGATGGTAATATGTGGTCTCGCTCCATGAAGATCTGTACTTATGCAACATCACAGGAGTTCAGGATGTCATGATGGTCAAGTGCGTCTTCTGAAAAAGCACACATGTACCAAGTGCTCATCTATATCCACTGCAGCGTCATAAGTCCTACTGTCCTGACACGGAGCCTTCAACCGCTGCTGGACCAGACAGCAGCAGAACCTAATTCAGATGTCCGCATAGTCGTGGTATGTGAATTACTTCACCGTATGCGTGCTACAAGCTCACGATTACATGCTACCTTTCAGGTCTCTTCACATGGCCACCGGTTCGTATCAGGGCAACCTCGTTTCCGCAACCTCGAGGATCTTAACAACGAGCTCACCGGTTCGATGTCCCCCTCCCTGGCGCGGTATTGTACGTTGGTCTTTCTTTCCTCGGTATCTTCTATCTCATGAAATTTTCTCACAAGGCATGTCAAAACTTATGAATATACTCTACGCATCTGAACTTCAACGACGCCTCACTGCCCATGGCTCCCCCATTACCGTCATCGCTCTTCACCCCGGGACAGTCAACACCTTCTCTGACGAACCGGCCCTCGCCAATATCAAGTGGATCGTCAAGCCCGTCATGGCCCTCTTCTTTTTACATCCAGACAAGGGTGCATATAACTCGGTGTTTGCAGCTGCGTCGGAGGAAGTGTCCAAGCAGCGCGAGAAATATAAGGGAGTATATTTGGAGCCGGTAGGCAAGATAAAAGACCCTGCGAAGTTGGCAAAGCATGAGGGGCTTGCGAAGGAGCTATGGGATACTGTGGAGAAGTTTTTGCAGGAGAAGGAGATTTGATGGAGGGTTTGTTTTGTTGATTAATGCCTGCCGAACTGCGGGCAAAGACGTTCTCAGCACTATGGTATAGCAGAACGTTTGTTGCTGTTGATATACTATCATGCCACCCCGACTGCATTTATTTTCTTGTTTTTCTCATAAATACATTGTGTCTTGTATTATATCTAGCTAATACACCCTTACGTCATTTGGTTTGTTGAGGGCCCTCAGTTCGCGTTACAATGTCGAATGTCGAATGAGTACATCACGCGCGATTACTCGACAGAACGAGAGAAACAACAAACTTATACACCACGGACCTATTTCCTAATCGGTACAAAGCCCAGCGCAAGTTGTAGAGAAATTTCTGTACTCCATGGTCTGTTTTGGTGAATTGCGGTATCAAGTTGAGTGCAAATTAAGAGCGGGAGAAGCCAACACCTGTTTCAAAACCATCATATGGTGAGATAATTTCGTGCTGTACAGAGTCTCGCCACGCACTGTCTGTTATCTTTTATTCGCCCGTCTCCTCCTCTTCCTCCCCGTCTTTCTCATCTTCGAGGAACTGCTCCTCAAAGATGCTCAAGTCAATCACTGACTTCTCCATGGAGTTGCGGTAGACGTTTGGACCGACAATCAATGCATCCCCCCGACTGTCCTGTTTGACTGCATTTACTCGCCAATACGTCTCACGTATCCACTCGGCATGATCGACCCAAGCGGTCCAGCCGCCCGTGATTATCTCATGGAACTTGAGATAGTACGGCGCATGCGCGAACAACATCGCACGACCAGGATTATAATCACCATATCTATCATGGTTCTCCTGGGCAAAACATGCACCAAAGTGCTGGCGGAGGTAATACCGTCTGATCATAGCACCCGCTCTAATGGTCAGATCGACTTGATCATTTGGACCCCGGAAGACCTTCGGCCACTTGGAAGTGTCACCGATCGAAGTCCAGTCATGTGGGACAGTTCTCCAATCCTCATCGGGGATTCCCGGTCTCTCGCAGGGATCCTCTCCGGTCGAATTCAAATCGTCGGGGAATTTGGCAGTGAGCATGAGAGGGAGAATCTGTGCGCCGCCCCAGTCTATGAGGCCTACGATCTTGGTGTCGTCGGTTGGATCAAAAAATACGTTGCGGAGTGCGAGGTCTGGATGATGTAAGACCAAGGAAAGGTAAGACGATGGAGGGACAAAGTGAGGTATGAGCGAGGTGAGAAGTTGGTAGAGTTCAGAGAACTTTTGAGGGGTGCATTTGGGCTCTGAGAGGGATTGAGAAAGCTGGTCCGTCTCAAGCCGGGACCATTCCCTCATAGCATGCAAGATCTCATCCTCCAGTCGAGCTCTCCAGAGATCTGTGAGGGATTTATATGGTCCCCCAAGGTTCTGCTGTGTAATGGTGAAGAGTGGTCCCATGATAGAGCTTCCTTCGTCGTCAAGGGTAATGCTGCCGATTCTGTCAAATGGTACAGGTGCTGACAACATAGATTGTAGCTTTGCCAGAGTTTTGGTGACGGTTAGTTGCTGCACTTCTGACATACCATCCAAACCACAAAGGCTGTTGTCATCATTATTGAGATCGTTGAGCTTTCGTCCGTAAACGACGTCCATGAGAACATACGGCGCACCAACTGGATTAGAAAATGTAATGTCCCAACCGTGGACTTGTGGAACCAGAATATCTGGATACAAGCCGGACGCGCGAACGAACTGCATTGTGGCTATCTCAGACAGCTTTGCCTGGGGATTAAAGTCCTCATCATCATCTACTGACACGCCAGCGGCAATCTCAGTGCCATCAGAGAAGACCATTTTGTAGACGGTGTTATAGCTGCCGTTTCCGAGAAGTTGGATGGATTGGCAGGTAGGTTTTGAAAGACGTTTCATAGCACAATCAACGAGCCCAGAGAGGTTAACCCATCGTGATTTGCGAAGTTGGGAAATTTGCTGCTCAAGGTCTTCGGACATGGATTGCTGTATACCACAGAGATGGTTGTGATTAGCAAAGTTGAAACACTCTGGCCGTCCTCACCTACGGTGACCTACCTAGTATACGAAGAAGAGTCAGTGCCTGTTATGCGTGACGTAATGCGTGACACTGTACACAAAAGTGAATGTCACACCCGTGGTAACAACTTTGGAAACCGTTGTTAACATTGTTACAAGTGACGGTCATCTTTGAACAAGGAGTGTCATTATGAAGTTTCAAAACGATACTTTTTGTTCAAAAATGACACTTGAGACCTATATATCTGGAAGACGGTCGACATCTTGTGTACGTTCATACGGGATTGTTAGGCATGTCGCAAGTGATGCTGCAGCAGGACGCGGTACGATGTGGCAATTTCTTCAAGTCCGATTCTACTTACAAATTTGACACTGACAGTGACAGGCCTGCAGTCGATGATCCCGGTTCCAGGAAAAGTCAGACATAAGTTCACGTCCATGTCAGAGTTTCGTAATACATGCCGTGGGTCGTCAAAGCCCTGCTATGCGCTTGACATTTACCTCTGCTCTTTTTCTGGTTGCATTTATTTTTCTCAGTACCATCATGGAGTTTATTCTCAAAGTCCTCCGATCCAGTCACTGACCTCCCAGACTTGTCTGGCGAAGTCGCCCTTATAAGTTATCACAGGCGGAAGGTGGGTATGTTGGATTATTATTCAGTCGCTTTGTAGCGCACGTATCGGCTAGTCAAATGTGAAGCACCTTGCACGCCATGGTACCAATTGCAAGGCGTATATGACCGCACGCAACCAGAAGAAGGCAGAGGCAGCGAACGCGCAAATAAATGCAGAGGAGTTGGGTCCTGGCAACAGTGATGTTATTTGGTTGGAACTTGATTTAAAGGACCTTCGGAATGTGAAGCAAGCGGCAGAAGCATTTATGAGACCTGATACCCTGAGTCGGTATATGTTATTCTACGTCCATGATTTCGACGTGCTGCATGGATTACGGTCCACATTACAGCATTTTAAGCTGTCCACTGGACCAGACAGCAGCAGGACCTCATTCAGATGTCCACATAGTCACTGGTACGTGCATCAGGCTTGACAAAACTTGCGAATATTCTCTGTATTTCTGAACTTCAACAGTGCCTCGGTGCTGTTGGCTCCCGCATCACTGTCATCACACTTCATCCTGGTGAAGTCGACCCCTTTTCCGACTGACCACCCTACTCCAAGTGGAGCTTTGGAATACTGTGTAAACATTTTTGCAAGAGAAGGGGATATGACGGCAGGTTTTTTTTTGTTGAGTTGTCTTGCCTGCGATGCATACGTGTGTCCAGCGAGATGTTCGTATCTGTAAACTTTGCGCAGTCAGAGTTATCGCTAACGTTGTCTGCAGGAATGAATACTTGACAGTAGAATGCTTCCGTTCCTGACGTGATGTTGCGTATGCACTGCGCTCACAGCAGTCCTCAGCCAGCACATTTTTCCGATTTTGAATGCACTGATGGCAGTTGTGTATGATCCTTCCTAACAGGTACTCAGAGATCCCCCCTCTGCTCATTTAATTGGACGATTGCTGTTTCTATTCCGGGTAGACGGCAGGGCTCATGCACCGTGTCCACAACCTCTCACGAATTTTTTTGCTTCAGCTTAGGCTCGGAGTAGAGTGCCAGCGTGAGGTCGTTCACCAAGTATTTGTCTATTTCCTAAAACACCAACAATTCAGAGGCACTCAATGCGCTCTTCACAGGTACCTGCGGACCGTGTCAACAGGCATAATCTCAACTATCAAGTGGGAAGTGGCCCAGTAGGATGGAACGCTTACTTGGAACATCTGGCCTTGGGACCTGTCAATTCATGGTTCAACACCGTACATACCCCGAGCGTCACTGACAACACACGCAAGGCGTATGTAGCAGCGCCATCGCACAACATGTACGTGACCCATTGCTAAGTCCAAAAACTTCGCAAGTTGATAGATAAGTGAACTTTTCCGCGTGGTTAGCTGGTGGAATTACTCAGCCCACGGTGCCAGCGAAACCACAACCAGCGAAACCAGAAGGGTCATTTCTGGAGAAGTTTTATGGTCCCACTTCGACCCTTGTTGCTGGCGGGGCGTGCGAAATATTGGGAACGAAGCGGTGTGATGTCGCCTGCAGCCAGCCATTCTTTGTCTCCGCGTCAGGGGACCAACCGGTGATGATGCGGCACGGCAGGCATTATCAGGCACCAACCATTAACCTCTCTCAAAGCTTCGTCCCAGCTGACAAGTACTCACTCTTGACTGCTACATTCATTCAGTCAAGCGCTAGTGTTCCGCCCTATATACTGTCAAATAAAGTCATACAGGTGTAAGGTTCGCAACAACTTTGGCCAGACATTTCGCAATTTGAAAGTGATACATCTTGGAGTTCGCTCTTGTTCGTTAGCACTTCCGGACCATTCCTAGATGACACGTCATTATCCCGGTCAGCTTGCTCTCACTGTCCTGTCGCGGCATAACAAATCATGCTATTGCGGAATACCTGAGACGCATCTTTTAAATGAATACCAAGATCCAAACATCTTCGTTTCTACAAGTATCTCTGCTCACAGGTTTTTGAACACACCTGAGCTATCTTGATGTCCATTTCAGCTACTCAGTGGGGTTCCCCTAGCGCATCTAAGCGGGCTCTGCTCCTTCATGGCTTGACTATGTGCTCAAATTCCTGGGAAGGCCTCGCTCAGTTACTGACTGCAGAAGGTCAGTATTTGTAACACTATGGTGATGATACCCTGTTTGACAGGTTCATTAGGATTCTTCGTCGTAGCGCCCAATCTACTTGGGCATGCATGGAGAGGGGGCAGCGACTTTCGTATGTCCGCTTATGCAAAAGACCTCCTACCGTATTTCGCCAATGACACCTTTTATGACGTGATTATGGGACATTCTCTTGGAGGTCCAGTGGCATTGGAGCTCCTTCCATTTTTACCCACAAAGAAGGAAACCACCATTATACTCGTCGACCCCGCCCTCGATTTCAATGAGACGCAAGCCGACACAGCGATAAAGTATCTGTCGCAGGAGACCATGGCTGTCAGAACCGCGGAGGAGCACATGGCTGAGAATCGTGCTTGGTCACGAAATGACAGCGTGTTGAGGGTTCTGGGAGCCGCCATGTGCAATCGCACTGTTGTCGAACAGACAGTTCAGGTAAATTTTCAGTCGCAGAACATGGAAATTGTAACTGACAAGTTTTACCTTTGTGCGAATAGCAAAACATGCCATGGTGTTTCGGTGGCCTGTTTAGAAACATCCCCGCGAACGTGAAGATCACCATTCTGATATCAGATCCAAAGGAAATCTTAGCTTGTGATTTGGAGAAACTCCCTCGCGATGTGGAGGGAATAAAAATCAAGATCCTTGCTAATACGGGCATCGGTCATTGGATGCAATACGAGTGTCCGGAAATTATTATGGAAGAAGTTCCGCTAGAGGGCAAGCTGGCTCGAACCTCGGAGGTTCAGCAACCAAAGTCGTCACACTCGCAGCAGAAACTGATGGCTCGTATGTAGGATAGGAATAAACAATGAATGAGGTCCGTATCGCGCACAGGACGAAAGTCGATCTGTGATCCGACAAGGCAGAAGGTGAAAAAATAATGAGGAACTCGGTCTTACCTCGCGGAAGTTCTGCAAATGATGGGACTTCGCTTGGAAATCATGGTCAACACCGACAACCAGATCTATATGGAAGGCGGGAGCGATCAGCTTGATCAACGAGACTAGTGATTGTCGATCAACGTCAAAGCTGATTACTCCCACTTTCTACAGCAGCCTGAGATTGAACCACAATCAATGAAGTTCTGGGAATGTTCGAGTGTGAAATATGAGCCCGAGTTTCGGGTCCGTGACTTGCCTCTGCGTCTGCTGCAGCAGGTGATGTGAACCTTTTTGAGGTAAGGAGATAGCTTCTTGAACCCCTACTCAGTGGGCCCAACTCGGCGCTCTGGGGATGAGATCGTCAGTCACAGCGGTCACGCTCAAGGCTTTTCAGGCTGTCGCGGCTATGCGCCGGCGCCGGCACTCAGGATATCAAATACCAGTAACCGCAACCATGCTACTTTCTGACGTTTAGAGCTATACTAGCCTGATACGTGCGATGCAAGCAGGACATCGCCGATGAGTCTTCACTTTATTAAGGACTTTTGAACACTCACAACGCCACCTTGGATTATGGTGCTGAAATTGCGAAGGGGACAGCATGCCGGTGTACAACGCGTGAAATATGGAGTATATCCTCGAGTACGTGATGTACGTGTGGGGTACCATGTCGTCCGGCTGGTTGGCTACTATAGCTACCACTGGATCAACATGTTGTCATCGGGCATGAGCTCGAGATATAACTCTGTAATAGGCGTGCGCCCTATTAATATGGTTATTTATTCACAGGTTGTGACGTGGGGAAGCTGGAACTGAATGCCACGCTCGTCAGTGTTCTCAAGCTTGATGCGGAATCCGAGCCGCGCCTCTTGAAGCTTGAGCATTCACATTCGCAATCCGCTATACTTGCCCAAAATTGAGCTGCATGAATTAACAGGGTGAGGCTTCAGCCTGAAGCCTGAAGTTAATCAGCAGAATAGGTTGTAAGTTTTCCTTCCGTCTGCACCACCCATCGGCCACAATTTCGGGGCCGCCAGGTTGTGTAGCTAACAATCATTCACTAGTTCAGTCGTCCTGTACACCAAGATGCTGCCATAGAAGAGAAGGAACGACTTAGTCGTCTTCAATCGTCTATGGTCTGGAGACTAGATATTTTCAGCCTTGTCCCCAAACTGTGTGCTGGTTTGCCGACTCCCACTGGGATTTATGCTTTTCTTTCTTAAAGTATTTTATTGCCCACTATATCTTGGGTCGTGCTCGATTTGGAATAATATAGTGGTCCGTGCATTGGATTAATTGAATCAACCTTTGGTTTGCAAGGATTCAGTGGGTATTGTGAAGGTTAGAGCTTCCCATTGACAAACCATGTGAGTTAGTAAGTACAGCAGAGTAACACCACATGGGAAGCACAAACCAGAAGCATAGTTACGGTAGTATGCACTGTGGTGCAATAAAATAATGTCTTGGATCGTAGTCCTCGGCGCTCGCCTCGTGGCTCTGGAACAGCTCTTCGGAGGACTCAAGGAGTGTTAAGATACTGAGGTCTCCAAGTAGTAGATCGCACCGCAACGAGGATGCGTCAACGGGTGGGCGCTGGCCTTATGTTGGGTAAACGGGATTCCTTGTGTAGAACTGAGAAAAAGAAGGCAGTAGCGTGGACAGGGCCACTGAGTGACTGAGTGGCGGCGTCAGAATTTCTTAATCTCCGACCAACTAATGAGATATGTGATGATTGATTGGCAATCAAAAATTCACTTTTGGCCGCTCTGTTAGCAATTCAGAAGATATCGTGCCCAACTGTGAGCTACGTACAAACGGAAGAGGTTCAAATCTTCAGCGGTCTTCGACATCATGGCCAGGTGCTCCGGGTCGACCCGAGCATGTCCAATCAGTGCAGAAGGGTTTCTTGATGGCACGGAATTCCTCAAAGATCTGTCGCAGCGGAGAGACTCCGCTGTAACTTATAACCTTAAGGTAAGATAGCCTACAAGTATAGATCAACCGCCGATTTCTTTTCTTACCTCATGGAGTAGCTGACAACACTCAAGGAAACCAAGTAGCGGTTAAGCCGCTCTTTGACGAGCTGCCCCTTTGCACGGGTGAGATCCCTAAACCCGCCGAGACTCTTCTTCAGAGACGAATGAAGATAGTTGTTCCTATGTCCTATCAGTGATCCTAGGGTGCGCATTCTTTTGATATCCTCGTTGATCGACGATCGTACATATGCTAACCATAGCATATAGGTGATATGGCATTAGAACAAGTCAAATTCAAAGTCTGCTGGCGTCTTGATGTGACTTCCTTCTTGGTCACACGCGCTCATGCTCTGAGAATTTTTTCCATCGACATTACTTGCTTTCGCACTATGGCATACTACAGCTCACCGCGAGTCCGATATTGCCAGCTCAGTTGAATTGGGCCAAACAAGGTCCGTCCGTGCGTCTTGTAGACTTCACTAACTTCACTAGAGCACCGAACAGCATCTTCATGGGCTAACCTACACCAACCCAGCAACCCGCGGCTCCGAGAATCAATGATAGTGGCCGCGAGCTGGTTGAGTCATTGATTTATGAGTGCCATGATGCACGGAAAAATATCATCAGGGGCGCCGATGTTGATGAGGTGGCGGTACTGCAGATGTGAATGCTGACGGGGCAGCGAGAACACATCTGGCTGAACATGGTGCTGCCAGATCTTTCAATCAATGTTTGTTGAAATGTTAACAGTGTCACCCGCCGAGACAAGATGTAAGCCTAAACCAGTTATCCAGGTAATCGTTGCGTTTGAGATTCTACCAAATGCCAGAAGAATGGACAGCTGTCTATGGGAGACAATCGTTTTGGGCCTGCGATGATCAAGGAGTGTGTGATGATCCGCATCTGATTAATCTGACTCTGATTCTTAGGGCGCCACCACTTGCACGCCAGACTCACGGATCAGACCTTATCACAATGCGGCAATATTCTATCACTTTTTGCCTTGCTTTCTTGATGCTGATTGATTTTCTCGTACTTTTCGCTATCATCCTTCTTTTGATCCTTATTTTCCCCTTTCGAGATGGCCGATGTTCGACGGCCTGCGATTTCTGGTTTTTCTGGAACGAACTATTTCTGCTCCGTACCTTTGACTTATGCTTCTGCTGGTGACTGCGGCCTATGTGCATGCACGTATAAAAGCAGTTGCAAAGGTCGAGACCGTTAAGTGTTTTCATTAAAATGTTCCTCCTCAAAGTACCACTTATTCTCTCATCTGCTATCGCGGTGCACGTATCGCTCACACCCCCTAACCACCCTTTGAATAATGAGGTTGTTCACCAAACCCTCATTGAGTGGATCATCATCCAAGACGTCAAATATGGGCTTCCGCTCGCAAAGGTATTTATTTATTGATTGTCCATGCTTCTCTTTGATGGAACTATGCCAGATTGTTTCCTGGGCTGTTTCTTTAGCAGAAATCGCTGTCCTTGCCTCTCGCGTGATAGACCCTAGCACGCTTCCAAGCGTGATGCGACTCGCAGTCGGTCCGTTTCGAGGGATTCAGGACATGCCTATCAATTACCATGTCCTCATGGGCACCGCACTTATTGTCGCAGGGGGATTCCTCCGCTGGTGGTGTTTCCGCACCCTTGGTCGTTTTTTCACTTTCAAGCTCAGTGTCCGCAGGGAGCACAAGCTTGTCACGACTGGACCATACTCGGTCGTACGCCACCCATCCTACGCAGGAACTATTCTGCGGTCCATCGGCATGTTGATGTTGTACGCGTCGCAGTCTTCATTCCTTAGACGCTCTGGTGTTTTGAATAGTATCCCTGGGCTGGCAATGATGTTGGTGGCATTAATGGTGGAGAGAATTATTGCTGTGACAAGCCTTGTGTGCAGGATTGACCATGAGGATGAGGTCATGAAGTCAATTTCCAGCGACGAGTGGGAGAAGTGGGCTAAAGTGGTCAGGTACCGGCTCATACCAGGCATCTACTAAACCTTAATCCATACATTTGCCTTATAAACATGTTTGTAATGTATTTAGATACAGTAAATCTAAATGAACTCAAAAAATCCGTCTATCAATGTCCAGAAGTCGGACGTTCAAGTTTACAGCCATTTGCAGAACTCTAGGCCGGAGCAATAATACAGCTAGCTTCATTATCGATGTACCAGAATCGAGAATTTTCACACAAGCGCCTTTGTTTACTGGTGGGGCGGTACAAACAAAAGGGTCCTGCTCTTACGAGACCCGTCAGTGTCAGGCGCGCGCGTCGATCTGCGACCAGCCTTGCGTTCTCGGTGATGATACATAGTTCCATGGTGTACCAACTATACTACTCCCCAAGCGGTAACAATAAGCAACAAATGTAGCTAGCACGCGACTCGCCGAGCGCCTGTCTGGTGTCACTTCAAAGACAAATAAAAGCGGTTAAGTAAATTTTCTCGATTCCGGTCTATCGATATATGAAGATAGTTGCAAGTCAGACTACAAACTTTCGACTGTCACTTTCCACTATGACTCATAGTGTTTATCACCCAAGTGACGGTCATGTAGATACAAAACCTCGATGACTTTCAGCGTTGTAAGTCGTGAAATCACACCTGATGACTCGGTCACTCATGTCCGTACTATGCGAATCTGAACTCGTGCCCAAACTGACGGAATCATTTTTGCCATACTGAATGAAAGCCAGTCGAAACTTCCCGTGCCTGAGATAAATGAGTAAAACCCAGTAGTTAGCAGAGACCTACAGCTTTGCTGCGCATCCCTGACGGGACCACATTACCCTGCTTGCCTGCACCGAGGATCCCACTGCCTGGCGTCAACTGACTCTGCCACATCATGGATAGTTTGCACATGATCGCAGCTCGAAATCCACGCAATCGTTGTAGTGTGTCTGGTCAGGAACAGTATTCTCGGGCAATGGTGCCCCTAATAGTGGATAGATAGCGGAAATGAAGAAAGCTGGGTTGCCAGACTGCGTAAGATAGCGATATCTTCGTATCATGATAGATGGCACAAAGGACTTGCCGATGCTATGAACTTGTGTGAACC
>QFEN01000068.1:10892-30402 GCA_003316125.1 Auricularia polytricha
GCGAGTCCGAATACTCCTATAAGGGAGATGGTAAGTATGGCATAGATTGTGCAGTGGGTTGATAGGGAGGAGAAGGACGAGTGAGTCTCCCTTCTTGGGATGACTAACTAGCGCTAACGGCGCTCTCGCCTTCGCCTAGAAGACCGGCTTTTTTCAATTCATCTTCTGTGAATGGAAAGGCTTCGAGAGGTCAGTGTGGAATAGACGAAGGAAAAAACGATAGGACTCACTGGGAGGAACCATAATGAAGTTGTAAACGCAGGTGTTGAGCAAAGTTCGCAATGGACAGAATCGAGAAGAAGTGAAGAGCCTCTCATAGATATTCAGAGCCTCCTATTCCAAGCCCCTATCCATCAGTTCCACCGTGTAAGTGACATCAGCCGTATGCCGATATCTACAATATATAAGCATGAATAACCGGCGGTTCGGTTATATGATCATATATAGAAAATGTTTTCAAGCCATGTATAACGTCGGAAACCCCCCGCAATCAACGTAGCCACTCGCACAATGAACTACATGGCCAGTGCACGGTGCAACTTGAAGTTCTGCACTCATAAATTCAGCAGCTAAGCTGTACAACACTCTGTCATCATAGATAACACAGACGGTTGGCGTACAGATCAGCACTCCCGCGCCATTTCAAGATCATCAGTTGTGTACACTCGTGGAAAGATCCATAGGCAAAAGCATGGGCGTGATTTTCAGAAACACATGATAGAAAACTGTGCTAACCCTACATCTAGTATGCCTTCTTGCCTGATGTAAGCTGTAGGTGAGCGCTGTGCTCGTCGTAAGGCACTTTTGATACAGGAATCTCGCGCCATAGGTCAGGAGTGAGGAACGCGTATGTTTTCGTAATCTAGCACAAGTGTGAGCGTAACATAATGAAGAAGCTAGAACACACATACAGCAGCAAAGGTGGCCTTCAAGAAATTGCCCATCGTTGCAGTCGAGCCCTTCGACTGCGTATAGCAATCCTCAATACCAGCAAGTTGAAGCAGACGCTTTGACGCGGGAGCAGCGACGATACCAGTACCGCGAGGGGCAGGGATCAGCCGGCACATAACGGAGCCGACCTTTCCGCTGACCTTTGATGGCACAGTGTGAGGCTCACCAAGGGCTGCGCCCCAGTAACCTCTTCGCACGGGAATGACGGAGAGTTTAGCGAGGATGATAGCGCCCCGTATAGCAGTTGCAACTTCTTTCGCGCACTTCACACCCAATCCGACATGTCCGTCAGAGTCACCGATGGCAACGAAAGCCTTGAAGCGGGTGCGCTGACCGGCACGGGTCTGCTTCTGCACAGGCATAATCTTCATAACCTCGTCCTTAAGTTTGGGCAGGAAGAAGTCGACGATCTGAAATTCCTTGACGGGAAGAGAGAAGAGGTAGATCTCTTCCATAGATTTGATTTTACCGTCCTTGACGAGACGGCCGAGCTTCGTAACAGGAGCCCTGCGAGACTGTATGTTATAGGCAGAGCGCAAGTAGAGAGTGAATGAATACAGACCACTCCTTTTCCTCATCCTTGCGACCTCCTCTACGGGGCCCGCGACGACCTCTGCCTCGGTCACCTCTTCCACGTCCGAATCCACCGCGTCCGCGTGCTGCGTCAGCCATTATTTGTATGCCAGAAATTTACTGCGCAGATGATAGTCAGTACTTGAAGTCACTGAGAAACGATCGAAGTAAAGAGCGGTAGATGGTATCCGATAGTGCATGGATGCATCCATCTGAAATACGATTATTTGACGTTCCTCTTACAGAACCGCCTGGATACTAAGCTGTATACAAGGGCATAGGGTCAAACTCACATCTCGAGGTTCGGCGATGTTGGGCTCACTGTCGGATGGTAGTGTCTTCGCTGTGTATCCTGGAATGCAGCCGCCAAAGCCCTGCCCTGAAGCGGTAATAAGACCCCCTGACACGTTGCCTGTGCGTAACACGTTCTCATCACACAGTTTCAGCTATAAAAAACTACGAGAATATGATCTTTGTACTTGAGTTGCATCAGGATGGTCTAATTAGTGAAATGCACTACACAAAGTGACCGGGGGGTTGTGGAGTAGCAAAGCGGTGTTGATGATAAATACAAGCATTGCTTTCGTCTCACGCCCCAAACTCTTCGCTCTATACAATTTCTACCAGTAAGCGCTCATTTCTTTCCTTCAAGCCTCCGGTCAAACTCGACTTTTCAGCATTCTCCCTCAACAACGCAACAGTTTTATTACCCCAGTCAAGTTGGCAGAACATGTCGAATACATCCATGTCGAATTTTTTGAAACAGCAATTTAGTATTTGCCCCGCGTATGCTCTTCACCCTATTTGGCGCTCGGACTCAAGCTGATTATGACATCCAGCAACGGCTGTCAAGCCGTTGGGGATGGGGCTTTCTCTGCTGACATCACTCCTAGTGTACTTGCCGTCTGCCACATGCAGGGCACGGACGATATGTACTACTACTCTACTACGTTCTCTGGCGGACCCGGAGTAAGTTGTTGTTGTCATCATTATTGATCTCCAGTACTGAGACTTTTCCAGTGGCGCGTTTGACATCCCCAATGCTAAATGCCCTCCTGACAGAGGGTCGTCAGACTGTGTGACAGGCAGTCCGGCGTCTTCGATTTCTTCTTCTTTCTCGCGTTACTCATCCTCTTCCAACACATCCAATGATTCACTTGTGCATCCATCTTATTCGCCTTATCCATCTGCGGTTCCGCCTCGCAACATTCCCACCAGAGCAGCTTCGCCCTATGACATTGCCACTCCGCCCTTGACACCGGATGACGATGAAGATGGTGGTCCCACTGGTATAATTACCAAGCATTCAAAAGATGCTTTGGATCTTCTTTTGGCCATATTTCCTCGTGATGGATTGAGCCTTTTGCCTTATGCTAAGAGCGTCGTCGTCGCTGCCCCGAATATGGGTACCTCTTTCGACGGTGTGGTGCTTGATTTTCCTGGAAAGACCAAGACACTTTACGTCGATGGCAAGAACGCCCAAGCGGTGTCCCTTCGCGAAAGGTGCGTTGCTCAGTAACATCTAATATCTGTGCTTACATAACCACTGTAGCATTGTGGCTCTCCTCGATCTGGCCGACGAACAACTCCAGTGCTCAGCTTTGATCATCGCTTTCAACAAGGTTTCCCACGGTCTGAGCGAACTCTTACATTCACTCATGTACGTCGGGGGAAGCGTTGTAACTAAACCACCATTCCAGGTTGATCCTGCGTACATCCTCGTCGGTGTGGAGATTTAGTTAGATGGTCAAGGGAATGTGGACCAACCTTATGTGGTAGGAGTGGGCATGACAACAAGACTAAAATGTTTCTTTATTATTGTATGCAATCAAATAACTGCTATCTCAATGCTATCTATCCCTATCTCTGTTCAAATCTACGCAAAGAGCATAGCTTGGCTGTCATATGATCTGAGAAAGAGTTGTCGTTGGAAATTGCCTTTGAGGCGACTGAAAGCTCATTATGGAACACTTGACCAAGTTGCCTCACTTGCGCTTATCGTACTAACTACAACGTTTTTCTTCACCATAATCATGGGGTTGCTCGATTTTCTGTTCTCGATCGTCAAGGCATTTTGCGGAGAGTCGTCTCCGGCAGAAGGCGAAAAGCCTACTGGCGTACAAAGACCACCACAACCACAGGAGCCATTATCTCCACTTCCAGGCGCTTGGCCCCCCCAATCGTCAGCTCAACATGATCGTATACGATACCAAGTAAGTCCAGCGGCCTGCGAGTAGCTCATGCATTGTACAGATAACTGAATTGATGGTTTTGTAGGACCAGAACCAAACCAATCAACATAATGAACACTATACGTCCCTTCGCGCGAAGGCAAACCAGGAGGGAGACGCGATGGCTAATTGTTTTCAGCAGAGCCACGAGGCTTACGCCCGCCGTGAGGGTGCGCTAGCCAAGGAATTCTCAGAGAAGGGCAAGCAGCACGAACGTACTATGGAAGCCCTGAACGCGGAGGCAAGTGCATGGATATTCCGAGGTATGCTGAGTTACCTTGTGTCAGTTCCTGGCTGGGAGTCTGACATTGGCATCGCACAGAGAACAATTCAGTTTGTTACATACTATTATTTATTGAACTCAGTCGGTTTCTGATCCTTCTATAATACGAACAGGACAGCAAGCCGGGCGAATTGGATCTGCACGGACTCTACGTCAAAGAAGCCATATTATATTCGGATAAAGCTATCAAGGAGGCTCGGCAGCGGGGGGATTCACAGATCCGCCTCATTGTTGGTACGTAATACATTGAACATTGAGTATGGATACAGAGCTCATGCGTCAATGATATAGGCAAAGGCTTGCACTCGAATGGCAATGTAGCTAAAATCAAACCTGCCCTAGAGGACTTGATGAGACAGTACGTACGGCTTGTCGGACCTCTCTGCCTATTAGCTAAACGATTTGTCAAAGGCACAACCTTCCTGCTGAGGTGGATCCACAGAATGCAGGCGTTCTGATTGTGCAGCTCGCTTAACCATTCATTGTGCAACGACTGGATTTACCCGACGGATCTGATTCAATGTACTGCGTGTACATCCGGCCGCAATAACGTTGTCGCCTCCTATTGATCTGCGATTCTGCGGAACAATGAAATGATATCCATGTATGTATAAAGATGTATCTATTTCCATGTATACCACTGTGACATAACCTCCGATGCTGTGGACACGAGGTTGACATGAGGCGGCGCTTTGGTCAGGGTCCCCACTAGTCTTCGATCATAACAACAGGCCTTTGGTTTGTCTCTGTCCCCCACATCATGCAGATGTTATACATCGTCTGCGTACTAACGGCCCTCGTGGCCCTATATATATTAGTCGTATTCATTGGCTGGAGCGAGGAATCCCCGCCACCGCAGACACCATCCATATGTTCACCGTCAGATTCACCCTACGGGGTTACTCCCTCGCAGCAAGGGTCATACCGCCAACCATTGCACCGCCAGCTCCCGCTGCCACGTCCAGAAATCAGATTCCCCCGGACCCCTTCACAACATGCCATCGTTTATGGGCCTTCAAGTTCGCAATATTCCACCCTGCAAGCGGCTTCAAGTTCGCAGCACTCACCATATCAGGACCATCGCCTGCCGAACGCACAATACCCGCCACAAGCCACCACCCCCCTCTTATCTCGTGATGCTTCGGTGGCTAAGCCTGTCTGTTACACCCCTCAGGTTCGTCCTAGCATGTTTCATCTGCTGTTGACTCACTTCTTTGACACATAGCAGTCAGGTCGTCCTGCTGCAAGGGTGTGGGGGGTACCTGTAGCGCCCGTAGTGATTGGCCGCTATGAACGTCCTACTGCAAGAGTGCCGGAGGTACCTGTAGCACCCATAGTGATTGATCGCTATGAACGTCCTACTGCAAGAGTGCCGGAGGTACCTGTAGCACCCATAGTGATTGACCGCTATGAACGTCCTACTGCAAGAGTGCCGGAGGTACCTGTAGCACCCGTGGTGATTGACCGCTATGAACGTCCTATTGCAAGGGTGCCGGAGGTACCTGTAGCATCCGTAGTGATTGACCGCCGTGAACGTCCTACTGCAAGAATACCAGAGGCACCTGTGGCGCCTGTAGTGATTGACCCCCACGAAGACCCCAAGTCTCTGCGTCTCAAAGCCATACAGGAGGGAGATCGGATGGGGAAGTGCTTCAAGGAGAGGAGGGAAGCGAGAGCTAGTAACGAGCGACAGCGCGCTAACGAGCTTAGCCTGAGGGGTGAGGCACACAAAGAAAACATGCTGCGTCTAGATAAGGAAGCCAGCGCGAAGATATTCCAAGGTACGAAATCACTGAAAGGAACGTGCGGGATTCGGGAAGCTTACTCCTGCCTGATACAGAGAATAATCATGTTTGTTGTGTTCTTATCAAGGACAGCGCTATCTGACCTTTTTCAGAAACGCAAACCCAATGAAGTTGATCTCCATGGGCTTTATGTCCCAGAAGCCCTGTCCTATTTCAAGGAAGCTATCAAAGAAGCTCAGGAGCGTAGAGCATCGTCACTTTGTGTGATCGTAGGTAAGATATAAATGCACCTTCCAACTTTGTTCGGTGACAATGAAACTGCACAGGAAAGGGAAATCACTCCGATAACAACATCCCGAAGATCAAACCTGCAATCCAAACTTGTGGGAAAAGGTATGCACATCGTAGTATGCGTCTCTGAGTTTTTCTTATCATGAATATTGTGCAGTTTGGGATTGCCAATTGAAGTGGACCCTCGCAATGATGGCTGCCTTATTGTGAGTTTCAACTGAACCCAGTAAACGGCAATGTTCTTGCGATCTCCGTGTGCGGAGTGCTTTTTCTGTGCCGATGCAAATGATCTCCTCTTTTCATACCAAATTGTGTATGATACTAGTACTGTACAGTTTGTACTTGCCAAAATGTTTTGGTGCAGCGTGTGATGTCATTTGTGGTGGCCTATCCCGACACGTCACTAGTTCACTATGTAGTAACTTACTGAGTTTCTTGTTGAATCGACCAACTCCACAAATGAGGCAAGCGCGAGGCAAGTCTATCGGTTCACGCAAGTAGCCTACGTAAGATAGTACTCTGGCATCAGATAGGCATGCCAGCTGGCTCATCCGAGTCATACCTACCGCACACCGATGTCGGCAGCGAGTTCCCGTAGACCATTTCTCACTCCCAAGTGTCCGTGTTCCTTACCCCGCTGGCACGACTCAGAGAGCAGAGCCTATGCGACGAGGGTCATGCGCGCCATGATGGTGCGTTAGCTAAGGAACCATCAGAGAAGGGCAAGCAGCTCGGACGTACTGTGGAAGCCCTGAACGTGGTGGCCAGTGCATGGATATGCTGCAGTTCCTGGCTCGAAGTCTGAGAGAATTTATCACATGCTAGTGATGAGCTTGGATGGTTCTTGATCCCTTTACAATGCGAACAGAATGGCAAGCCAGGCCAATTGGGCCTGCACGGACTCTACTCCAAGGAAGCTCGACAGCAGGAGATTACCATATCTGTTTGATTGTTGGAACGTTGGTACGTGATGAATTGAACATTGAGTATCGTACAGAATTCATACTATCGAGGACAGGGAAAGACTTGCCAGCTGCAGTGCATGTTTGGATAAGAATCATGACACAACCATGTCGCTAAAATCAAACCGGCCCTAGTAAGATAAATGGCTTTTCCATGAACCTCTCTGCCCATTAGCTAAACTATTTTTCAAATGCACAATCTTCCTACTAAGGTGGACCCACAGAATGCAGGCGTTCTGATTGTGCAGCTGCTACTTGATCATCTTTTGTGAACACTGAATGCATTCCGACGGATCTGATTCAATGTGCTGTTACAAGGTACATCTAGCTAAGATAGACCTCGTTCATACACCAGTTCATCACGTGACTTGAGGACAGAATACATGATTTTGGCTTGTTACTCTGTTTAAACTTAGAATTAGCTGAATCTGTTCCATGATCTTGTGGGGATGTACTACAATATCAAAGTGGTTTACTCAGAATTCTTATTTTCGGCCAATTGAAGGAGGAGTAGGCATTTTTGTAGCAAATTCACCCTTGTGACTGATGTGACCATATCTTGGGACCTTTTGACAACAGAATGCCTACTCATCTCTCAGTTTCTCACATTAGATCATACAAAATACATGCTCAGCTTGCTACAGACTATCCACACATATCATGGAACAGTTTTCGCTCACACTTTGTGTACAATGACTTATATACAAATTTGTTGAAATGTCACGCTAGGTCACGTGATGAACTGGTGTATGAACGGGGTCTATCTTACAATAATGCGCTCGGTATCCATTTTTATGTACACCACTGTGACATCTGATACCGTCCGCATGGGACGGCGCTTTGGTCAGGGTTCTCCCGTGATGAGTGCATAATGCTATTTTCATCGTGGAATATGGATGTGATGTGGGCATAGCGCTCATTGTGCTGCGCAAGCTTCAAGTCTAACGTTACTGGGCTTTTTATTTGTCTTCGTCCCCCGCATCATGCAGATGTTTATCCCCTCTGTACTATCGGCCCTCAAGGTCCTATTCAAGGGTCCAGATTGGTTGCTGCGGAAACTAATCAGCATATTCATCGGCTGGAGTGAGCCCCCGCCACCGCTGAGACCATCCTCGGATTTACGTTCACTATCTGATTCACCATATGAATGTACTTACTCGCAGCAGCAAAGATCAAACCACCGCCAACACTCGCCACCTCGCCCAGCGGCCCAGACCCCTCCCCCTCTTCGATTACCTTCGCAGCACTCACCCTATCAGCCTCGTCACCAACCGGCGAGCGTACGATTCCTTACACAACCCACACCCTTCGTATCTCCTGATGTTGCGCCGGCCACCAAGCCTGTCAGTTACATCCCTCAGCATGCTCCATCTGCTATTTACTCACTTCTTTGACATAGCGATCACGTCGCCACTCTGTACCTGCAATAGGGCCAGAGGTTGCTGTGGCGCCCATAGTAGTGATTGACCCTCAGGAAGACCCTGAGTCTCTTCGAATCAGAGCCAAACATGAGAAAGATCAAATGACGAAATGTTTTCGGAAGAGAGACGAAGCGAAAGCTCGCAACGAGCCACAGCGCGCTGAAGAGTTATCCCGGAATGGTGACGTTCACAAAGAAAACATGAGACGCTTGGAACAGGAAGCCAGCGCGAAGATATTTCAACGTAAGAAAAATTGATGAACTGAGCATGAAGATTCACTAATATACCTCCCGCCTCATACAGAGAATAATCTAGTTTGTTGTGTTCTTATCAAGGACAGCGCTGTCTGACCCTTTTCCCAGAAATCCAAACCCAACACAGTTGATCTTCATAGACTCTATGTCCGAGAAGCCCTGTTCTACTTTGATAAAGCTGTTCAAGAGGCTCAGGACCGTGGAGAATCGTCACTTCGTGTGATCGTAGGTAAGATATGACTGCACATTCCATCTCATCGGTTTCTCATTCATTGCGAAATTGTTCAGGAAAGGGAAAACACTCCGATTATAACATCCCGAAGATCAAACCTGCAATCCGGACTCGTGCGGCAAGGTATGCGTATCGCAATATGTGTCTTCACAAGTTGGTTCTCATCGTGGATGTATGTCATGCAGATTGGGTCTACGCGTCAGAGTGGATTCTCACAATAATGGCTGCCTTGTTGTGAGCCGACTTAATTGAAGATATTCTTGCGATCCCCATCCTACACGAGTGAGGAGCGCTTTTTTGTGCTGTTCTTCCCCTTCTTATACCCAAGTATGTACGACATGTATAATGATATAGTAAGTAGTATCACCTCCAATTTACTGATTCGACGGTTTGCCTATCTTTCCTACACTTATAACTTATACTAAAGTGTGCTAAGTTATTGACTTTTTTTCTGATTATTATTTCTATCCATTGGGGTCAAGTACCCTATGTCGGAGGAGGTCCTCCGTTGGTCCGCCGTTTTAGACGCGCAATCCATTCGAAGATGAGTTTGATTTCTCTCTCCGTGGCGTGGGGCGTGGGTGTCTGGTTGTTTGTTCACTGAAGCGCGTACGTTACATAGACTTGTAAACGACCAACCCCACGAATGAAGCAAGCGCTTGGCAAGTCTACGTCCGCCGCAAGTAGCCGCAAGTGAGTATACATCATAATTGAGTACATAGTTATCATTACTCTGGAACCAGATAAACACAGCAACTGGCTGGCCAGCCCATATCATCCGAGTCAACCACAACCACACCGATGCCGGCAGCGAGTCCCCATTTCTCACTTTCTAGTACGCATGCTCCTTACACTGCCGGCACGAGCGCAGAGTCTATATGCTTCTAGCAGAGCAATGAGGCCCTGAACACGGAAGCCAGTGCATAGATATTCAGAGTTGCGCTGCAGTCTCTGGATGGTTCTTGATCCCTCCACAATTCGAACAGGATGGCGAATCAGGCGAATTGTATCTGCACGGACTCTACGCCAAGGAAGTTTGACAGCGGGGGATTAACAGATCCGCCTGATTTTTGGTACGTGACATATTTAACATTGAGTATGGTACTGCAGGCAAAGGTTTGCATTTGGATTAGAATCGTGATGCCACCACCTCGCTAAAATCAAACCGGCCCTAGTGGAGGATGAGACAGTACGTAAATGGCTTGTCAATAGACCTCTGCCTATCAGCTAAACTATTTGTCAAAGGCACAATCTTCCTACTAAGGTGGACCCACAGAATGCCTGCAGGCGTTGTGCAGCTACTTGATCAATACATTGCGATACCTTCTATGAACACTGTATGCATCCGACGGATGAGATTCAACATACTGTGGGTACATCCGACGACGATGACGCGATTGTCTTTATCCTAATCTGCAGAACATTGACTCGTGTGTATATAATCACGTATCCATACTCGTCTGCAGCATGGGACGGCGCTTTGGTCAGGGTTCCCGCTTGATTTGTCCATACTTCTGTTGTCACATCGTGTAATCTAACATGGATGTGGGCGTAGCGCTCAATGTGGTGGTAGATATAGGCCTCAAGTCTAACGATAGGGCCTCTCCATCCCCCGTATCATATCATGCAGAACTTCATTCCCTCTGTACTATGGGCCCTCGAGGCCCTATTCAAGGGTCCGGCTTGGTTGCTGAGGAAAGCAATCAGCATATTCAGCGACTGGAACAGGTCCCCGCCACCCTTGGATCTACCTCTATACCAACGCCCGCCACCGCGTCCACCGGTCGAATGCCGCCAGACCCCTTCCCCCCTTCAGTCACCTTCGCAGCACTCACACTATCAGCCTTATCGCCAACCGCCAAGTGTATCATTCCCTACACAACCCACACCCTTCGTATCTCCTGATGTTGCTCCGGTGACCGCACCTGTCAGTTACATCCCTCGGGTGTGTCTCATCTACTGTTTACTCACCTCTTCGACACATAGCGGCCACATCGTTCTCCTACTGCAAGAGCGCCAGATGTTGATGTGGCGCCTGTAGTGATTGACCCAGACGAAGAACCAGTGTCTCTTCGTCTCAAAGCCAGAAACGAGGGAGATCAGATGGAAAAATGCTTCAAGGAGAGCAAGGAAGCGAAAGCTGGCAACGAACGACAACGCGCTAAACAGCTTTCGCTGAAGGGTGCAGCGCACAAAGAAAACATGGTGCGTCTAAATAAGGAAGCCAGTACGAAGATATTTCAAGGTATGAAATTGATAGACGGAATGTACAGGATTCACTAACTTACCTTCAACCTGATCTAGAAAATAAACAAGTTTGTTGTTGTTCTTTTGAAGGGCGCCGTTGTCCGACGCTGTTTCCAGAAATACAGGTCCACCAATACGGTTGATCTCCACAGACTCTATGTCTCAGAAGCCCTGTCCTATTTCGATGACGCTGTTCAAGGGGTTCGGGACCGTGGAGAATCATCGTTTCGCGTGATCGTAGGTAAGCCATAATTCCACATTCAACTCTAGAAACAGGTTTCTTATTGACTATAAAACTGTACAGGAAGGGGAAATCACTCCGAAAATAACACACCAAAGATCAAACCTGCAATCCAAGATCATGGGGCAAGGTATGCGTATCGCGAATGTGTCTCCATAAGTTGGTTCTCATCGGGGATGTCATGCAGTTTGGGTCTGCATGTTGAAGTGGATCCTCGCAATGATGGCTGCCTTGTTGTGAGTCTTAATCAAATCTAACGGCAATTTTATTGCGATCCCCACGTACCCACACGGTTTTTTTGTGCTGTCCTTCCCCTTTTTATACCCAAGTGTACGATACTATGGGAAGTGTTTTGGTGTAGTGTATAATGATGTAAATTTTACATGGACTCCGATTTACTAAGAAAAGGAACAACTATCTTCATTCGTCTAAGGTCTACCTAAGAGTCATACTACAGAAGGAACAACTGTCCGATTCCTTCTGGTATATGGTCTGACTACGTTCGACCGCGTCTTGTGTTAGCTGTGCGTACAAAAGGCAACTGCCTGGCAAGCCTGTTCAAATTGGTCTAACCTCGATATAGTCGTTCCTTCTATTTCAAGTGTTCAAACAGTACGGTGCTCAGGCTGGCTCAAGGCAGACACGCCAGCTGGCTGGCCAGGACATATCATCCATTCTTCTGACGCCTACTGCACACCAATGCAGCGAGTGCCCACATTTCGCTCTCGAGTGCGCACGCTCCTTATCCCACTGCAAAGCTCTCGTTCGTACGCGTCCAAAAGTGCCAATCCCTACCCATATCCAACACAAAAAAACCCTCAACCGCACCAGGTCTTCCATTTACCGCGAAATGCAAACCAGGAGGACGTGAAACGGAGATGTACGTATCATATTATACTACTGCGCTCGTACGGCCTAACACGAAGCAGATTATGAACTTGTCCGAATATACCACCCCGACTCGGCTATCGCTCGTCACTATCCCTCCGAGGTATCGCAGGCTCGGTTTCAAGCTATTTCTAGAGCGTACGATATACTTCGAGGGAAGGCATCTTCTTCAGGCGAACCGGTAGAATCCACTCACAAAGTGGACCCGATACGACGGTCAGCTAGGTCGCGCCGTCCTCATTTCGATGATACAGCTAGTGATGAGCGATGGAAAGAGAGAGTGATCATGGGTACTGTGCTGGTGGTAAGTGCCCGTTTCTACTTGAACTGAATCACGGCGACCCATCACCACTTTGTCCCAGACCCTTGCTGCATTTGTCGCGCAGACTAGCTGGACTCGCCAACAGGCTATTGTAGAAATGTCGAGCCATGGACGGTCATATTATCCAAGTAAAAAGTCATGGAATAGCGATGGTGCTCTTGCTGAAGACCATGAAGATGGTTCACTAGAAGGCGGCCTTAACCGCGGTCAGGGAGGTCTTGGCGACGGACATTAAGTATTACACCATCCTCCGGTGTACGGCGTCCCTCCCGCGCGCATGTCGACAGCCTATGCCTGACATTGGATTTGCACAGTTGTTCGACTCCAGTCGATCTGCCAACCCCGTACAAATGTACACAGATAAGGCGGGGGGTAGTACATTCATTCCCTAGTCCACTACGTATGCCAAGACTTTGATTAGAGATAACCGGAGGGCGATAGGAATGTGGACAAATTTCAGGCCGCATAGAGGTCCTCGGAAAGCAACACCGGACACATCTGTTAGCCATGCAAGAGATAAGGGCCGTCCTGGGTTCTGACGGTGACGGTCTCGTTGGAACATAAGAATGATTGGTTCGAGCCTCGCATTATCTGGACAGCGAGAAATTGGCAAGCACATGGATTCAGGGTACACGACGCACGTGTGCCGGAGGGAGACGGGTGAAGCAGTCATCAGACCCAGAAGGTGACAGTGTGGCATACTCAGTGTCGTACTCTGGAGGCGGTGGGAGCGAACTAGCGGCACAGTAGACTAACTCGTCTAGAAGGCATGTCAAGCACAACGCGTTGACTATACTGGAAGGCTGGACTCATGTTACAGCAGGTTTCATGCCATTAATATTCATTGCGACTAGTTTATTACCGTATTACGTGCTCACCACCTCGAATCAACAATCGTACCAAGTACTCCCATTCGCAACATCATGCGGAATGCTCCCACATTGCAAGAAAATCATGGCCCGTCCCTTGTTTCGTTCCTCCGATTTCGCCTTTGCGGGATGCTGATTGTGGACCGCTTCGTAACACGAGGTCAATATGTGTATTTTTCCGAGGATCAGCCTTGTTCCAGGAGATGCGCACTGCCTTGTCTAAGGCTAATGTCTCAAATGCTTCAGCGCGGCCACTAGCACGGACGTCCAATATTATCAGCGAAACCACCCCGGCGACCTATCTGCTTGGCGATCCTTGCCAGATATCGATCCTTCCTGCACTCGACAGACAAATATTTCTGTTGTTCATCGCCTCGAAATTAATAGGCATGAACTTTAAAACTAGATTCATGAATTCACAGGAAGGCCTTCTATACCCAGAATAACGAGGGAAAATGAGGTGAACAAGGTTTACACAAGTGCGTTTCCACTAGATTTATCAACAAATCATATTTCTCGTGTTATCTTTGGCAGGTTCTATAATTGCCTTGGCTACGTCATTCATATGGAATCCAAATTGATAGAGTACGATCCTGCATAATCTTTCTTCCTTGACTAACTTTTTGTGTAGGCGCCCAATCATCTGGTGGAGCAGGTGGAGCAACTCAAGAAACCTGATCCTAACTGGAGGAGCAATGGGCCTTTATCGCATTAAAGGTTCTTAGACGACCAGCCTTGGATAAGTACCCTCATGCCGTCGCCTTTTGCTGCTCTCCCGCCTGAACTCCTCTTCCTCATTTTCTCGCTGGCATCTAGTCACCGTCCCACTGCTGTAGCACTATCACTTGTCTCGCACTGGGTGCACAACCATGTCGAACGCAACCTCTACCACACGGTCTCCCTCTCATCCAGCCGCTCCCTTGTGGCATTTATTACTACTCTCAACTCCAAACCACATGCCTTTGCGCATAATCTAGTGAAGAGGTTGAGCGTCACCGCACTGGGCCCTATCAGCAATATAGATAAAGTGCTGAAAAAGTGCACCGGCGTCACAAGTCTCGTTTGTGGTTTTTCCGTGCTTTCATACGTCCACTGTGCTTGGAGCCTCAAGCAGCCTGTCGCGCCACATGAAACCACAACATTTCGCCTTCCTATTGCACCCCACAAACAATACCTTATAGCGCTTGCTTGTCGAGATGGCCTCGACATGTCCATCATCTCTCCTCTAGTCACGCATCTCAGAATTCAACTAACGCCTGCTACAACATTTGAGAGCGTTGCTCGTCTTCGAGAGCTACCTTATCTCACACATCTGGCAATTACGTACAGACACGGGCTATATGAGAGTGTTGACTTTATCAAGGAGATGCTTAAACCCGTTTTGGAGGAAGGAAGACTGAAGATTCTCGTCATCCATGTCACGGGTGCAGGGAGCAAGGTACACCGCAAAAAGATTGAAGAGTGGCGCACTGATTCTATCATCGAGGGTATCGGTACCCCTATGCAGGGGTGTTGTGGATACCGCCGCCCTACCCTAATCATAGAGAAACGAGCCACAGCTGCTGTTCTCCCTCGATGGGAAGAGGGGGATGACATTTGGGATGTCAGCCCCAGCCATTGTTCGTAGCGAGCTCACATTGCAATCTATGTTCACATCTATCTCGTACTACATAACTACGTTATTACCAGCACACTTGGGTTCAGTGATACCATCTTCGTACATAGTGAATACGAATTGTCAGTAAGCTAAATTATCTCGTGCGTCTATTTCTTCACGCCCCCTCGAACAACAGGACCGCCGCAAGCCGCAACGCCATTTTACTTGATATCAGTTGTTGTGAGTACAGAAGAGTTAATGTGAAGCCTATGGTTAATTCACTCGAAGTACCTCGGAGAGGCCAGAACCTATGGTTATCGATTGCCCGGACCGATTGGCCTTCATATTAGCACAGGTTTGCCGCAAGGCTCGGGTGACCCCATCGTTCTGCTCGTGACAAATTTTTGTATTTCACGCTGAGCTGAAAGAAACCACAGCTGTAGAATGAGAGGTTGTAAATAGTCTTGTCAGGCTTTTATAGTCCCACAAATACTACATATAGAGGGGAGCACTTCATTGCAAGGTAAAACTCTAAGAGATGTAATCAGTGACAAAGACTAGAACGAATGGTATGTAAACTAGAAGATAAATACATCATCGACAGAGGCCTCGACATCGAGTATCGTGAAGTTAGTCATGGAAATCCGTTAAATACCTAAGAGAAGAAACTGTGTCAACCCAATGGATATTAATAATGCCCGGGATATGAGAGGAGGTGTCCCTGCGAGTATTCACTCCCTTTGGGGTGCGGGACGTTGCTGGGGCGAGGTGGAGGAGGGCTGGAAATTGATGAACGAGGCCCGTACGTTTGTTCCCACTCAGCTGCTGGCCACCCGTACCTACGGCGAAGAACGACATGAGGAGAGTAAATTTTAACGATGCAAAAGGCACACCTTGATTCTGAATGAGTGGTATATGGGTGATGTGCGGCGTCGGCACGCATATGGCCATTTCCGCTATGTTGGGTATAATGACTGAACGGTGGACCGATTCCAGGTTCAAACTGCGGGTGTGGGATGGGGCGCTCGTTACCTGACACTCTTGTATCAGATCCGTGCACAAGGGTCGAAGGTATCATTATTCCAGAGTCGAGGCTGGAGACCGAGGCTTTCCTAGCTTCTAGAGATTGATGAATGGCGGGATGGTCGTATTTGTGAGGAGAAGATTGTAAGGACGAGGAACCAGGCTGGAGCTGATTGCTCCAAGAGGTGGCCCCGCCTTGCGCTAGTCCATGGGATGCCCACAAGGGTAGCACTCCAGGAACTGGATGTCTGGTAAGGTGCGGGAAATCAAACCACTGAGGGCTGCTGTTGACAGGTTGGGCCAGTGGAACGTATGGGTATGTTTTAACCGGCGGCAGCGCAGGATGATACGCTGACGGGGGATTAGGGCGATAATCCGGAGGATGGGCGTGATGTTCTGGTAGCGGCAACGATGTGCGTGCGTCGCCCTTGCCACCGTAGATTTGGGGTGTCAGTTTGTCTTTGTGACTATCGCTTCCAGTGCCGTTGAGGCCGTGTGGCATTGAAGTACCAAGGTCCTTTCTAGAAAGCAGGAAACCTCAGCAGTGGTTGAACAATAGATCACATCACGCACAGATACATCTCGGCATTTCTCCATCGCGGTTTCAGATGTTCAAGCACTCGATTGAAAAAGGTGACATCTTCAAGAAGCTCCGCCATCGCAACCGCAAGTGTCGGCTTCACATCCTCCATTCCACCAGACTGGAGTTGCTTGCGCTCTTGCCATTTCAAATCCCAAAAGTTCATGAGAAGAATCGCAGCGCACATGTGTGACCCGCAAATGAGCGTGGGAATATTGGATATACCCCTCTGAATCTGCGACCGAAGTATCTTTGCACACGATTTTGCTGCGTTGACACAGACAGCGATGCAGGGGACGGGCATGTTTGCGTGCGGGGGAGCATTGGAGAGGGAGCGAAGCGAGCCGGGTAAGAAAGGGCGGTAAATGAGGATGTGGATGAGGTAATAGGTGGTGTACAGCGTGACTGATTGGTTAGCGAAGTATGGATCTTCCATATGAGGTGACCATTGCACTGCAATCAAATCGTGAGATGGATCGACGCCCATAATGAGTGGTGACTGACAGTGAGAAGGCACCGAGTCCACCCATTCGGTCATTGCGGTACTAAGGTGATTCAAAACCTCTTGCCACCGCGGACGCGCGGCACTGACCAATAACTTGGACCTGTCAAGGGCATACTACGCCAAGAAAAGGTTAGTCACTCGTAAAAGATATCTGCGGGGTGGGAAAACGCACTATAGTTCTTAGAGCGTATGCCGAGATTTTGGTCAATTTTAGGTAGGAATTAAATGCTGCTATCTTTGATGGCTTTCCCGGTGGTTGTTGAAATGCCTTCTCAGGATCCTCGGTTTCCCAGTATTCATCATCGACTTCCAGGGGAAAGTCGACATCGAAGCTGGATAACCACGCGTCAGAAGGGTCACGTAGAAAACCGTGTGACTTACTCTTCTTCCCCAGAACAACATGGACGTCCAAGAGCAGCGCTTCCTATGCGGTCGTATAGCACAAGCACCCAAAATGCTCTTTTCCATAATTCCTCCTCAACACTTGGCTTTTCTCCGTAGATCTTCTTGCGGTGTGCGCCAACATCCTGAGCTTTTCGGAGGCCAATGCTGATAAAGAGCCAAGCCACTGGATGAAAAGCGGTACCGCGTAGAAACATGCCTAGCAACTGGCAGATAGGATATTTATATAAATCACTGTTGTCTTTGTAAAGTTACTCACAGACATTGTTTGTACCTCAAAGAGGCCAGGGGGGTGAAACAAGCTGCGAGAATCGCGGTGAACATCTGCAGAGAACAATGAGATCCGACGAGGATAAATCGACAAGGTTGCCGGCATACCAACTGCCGCATGGAAGTACTTCCATCCCGCTCTTTGCCACTTGCAATCTTTATCGGGCATCTCTGCCTGGGGTATGCCGTATTTTTGACCATCCAAGACACGGGGATCATCGCACCAGCGGCTAGCAACAGCAAATAGCGACAAGCACAAGCATCCAAACCACGGATCTGTTTCTTGAAGACCCTCCCGCCATTGGCATTCAAATGTCGGCCGATGGAAAAGCGGACATTGAGGGTTGATATGGAGAAAGAATAAATTGATCAAACTGTCAGCCAAGTCAGGTGGGGGAAATTCCTTTGTTAGCGAGTGGCAGAGCGTCTCGAGCCTGTCTTGGAAACCTTCGAAAGCAAATTCCCACTGGAACAAGCGATGAGTAGTCTGATGTCCGATGAGAATAGATGCTTACTGAAGGCGTGGTCCAGAACTCTGGCCGTCGTATGGGTGTAAAGCTGATAGAACTCGTTGATTCTGGTGAGCTGCGACTGCCTGGCCCACTTTCGACATCAGTCGAGCATGACTCTTGAATGATGCGGTTCATGTGTTCCTCCCGGAGTTTTCGAGTTGGTTCAATGAGTTTGAAGCAGCTACTCTTGCCATGGAAGCGGACTTGACTATCCACCAATGAACTATGTTCCTGGGCAGGCTCAAGCCCACGAATGGTTAGACGCTTCATGCCGCGGGAAAGACTCAGTTCGCCGATTTCTTCACTCTCCGAGGACGTATATGCGTCCGATGATAAGTCTGTATCAGTGCGAGGGGTGCCCGCGGAACGCCGACTCCTGATACTAACGCTAGACGAAGGCAAAATTTTGCCAACAGGAGGTAGACTGGTACCGACAGAAGGTGATCCATGAGGTCGAAAAGGAGCGACTGGTGATGATGATTTTTCATCAGGGGAAGGACGGTATTGTGGCTCCGCATCACGTTTCCAAGAATCACGGATAACTGGTGAACCAAGCTCTTCCGAGAAGTCAGCCTCAGGACGGAGCTATACAACAATCATCGGTCAGACAGGAGCAACAGAGTAGACAAGCCAGATAGCAGAATATAGAAGGCAGTTTCCATCATTTCTCTGAGAGACGTGATGAAGCGCGAGGGTCTAATTGCATTGGATGATCTTGGCAAACTCTTGGGACACCCAACACGCTGGGGGGGTGGACAGACGTGAGATTTACGCACCCGCTTTAAAAGCGCCTCCATTCTTTCCAACCTGTCCTCAAGACCGGTGATATATCTGCACACGGTCTCAGTTTCTATTGTCATGATTAGTCAGAGAGTGAGGTAGCACTAACGCCTTTGGAGGACCCCTAGGCTTCGAAGCCTCGCTGTGAGAATCGGAATGATTAAGCAACTTCACTTTGTGTACGCAATAGATCCTCAAACATACATATAAGAACAGGTCTTGCGATTTTGTACACAGTTGGTACAGATATTGTCAGGCATGCGTGGACCATCACATTTAGTCTTTCTACGGCGACAAGCGTCGCAGGCCCGCTCGATCTTTCGCTTCTTGT
>QFEN01000653.1:0-14919 GCA_003316125.1 Auricularia polytricha
AAAATGCGAACATGTGACCCTGTGAGTGGCTGTACTAAGGTAATGTATCACATTCCCAAATGGAGCCAAGGGCGATGCATCAACCACTAGCAGTGTTGTTGCATTAGAAGTCTCTGCTAATTAACCTGTTTCTGTGCATTAAAATGACATTATAGCCTGAGGAGGAAAACTTGCGTAAAATATTGTACAGTACCAGTTGCCAAGAACACCGAGAATGCAATGAGTTAAGACAACCAGAAACAAAAGAAAAAGGGAGAGACTTGTCTTGAAGAAAAACTATAGGGCCATTTTTTTAATTTTAATTTTAATTTTTTGAGAGTGTGATAACAAACACAGTCAGAAGGCAGAGATAAGCATAATCATGCAGAGCTGTCAATTTTGTCGGTCAGTCACAATATGGTAGATCTGTGGATCAGAAGTTGAAGCAAGAAAGGGTGCTGCTGGATGTATTTGTGGAACTCATCCGAGGACCAACATCCTGCTGCCTGCATCAGTGCAGGTGCAATGCCAGCTGCAGCTAAACTTGTAGTGCCTCCAGCATGCAACAAATGTCCTGATATGGTCGAGCTGAAAAAACAGCGTAAATACTGCATGAACCAGGCTCAAGTTGGAGTGGTTCCTCGTGCGGTCAGCCAGATTTGTGGATGATAGCGAAATTTGTGATCATGACCAGACACATACCAGTTGAGAAGTTCCAAAGGGTCAAACTTCGCCCCATGCTCCGCTAACAGCAAAATCTGGGAACCAACTCCCAAGCTGCTGTTCTTTTAGTAAGGCAGTGTGTATGATGCAGATTTGATGTTGATTTTCAGCGTGTGGCACAAAGCCACCTTCCAATAAGACTGATGTCACAATGTGTCAGGCCACACCAGCTCTCCCAGACACTGGAGGGTTTTATATCCAGTCACCAGCATTGCGACAAACAGGATGTCGTCATAGACTTCCGAGGTTGCAAAGGTATCCACTACGAGAGCGAGGTCATCAATCGAAAGTGGTTGTTTCCGAGTGACGGGTTTTGAGAGACGCTTCTTGCAACCTTTAAGGGTCTGCATTATGAGTAGTGACCTTTGGATGTCACGTACACATGGAAAATGTGCTTCCAGTTGACTAACAATGCCCGACAGGTAGGTTTCAACGGACTACGGTTCAATGTGATGTGAGAGCCATACAACAAAAAATGAGAAAGCATCCTTAGTTGGTTCGACTGCGCGATTGTGAAGCCGACAAAAGTTCAGATATGAATTGAGATGTGAGTCATAAGCAGAGGTTGTTGTAGATTCAATAGTGAAGCCCAAAGCTATAGAACACTCAAGTTGCAAGTGTTTGAGTGTCCAAGCTTCCTGAATGGGTTGCTTGGACTGTGCAGCACAAGGACTCATTTTTTCAATGCCCCCAGCACATCCCAAGGGGGTTGAAAATCAAATATCTGGACATTCAGCATGAGATCCACAACGAGCTCATTGTTGTACCATGAGAGTGCATCTGCAATGACGTTCTGTTGCCCTGGAATGTGCTCCACATGAAGATCAACATGATACTTAAGGAGAACATCAACTGTGGACAGCAGCAGAGAGTTATAGACGGGCTTTGCACAAAGAGAGTCAAACATGGATATGGCATTGGAATTATCAGTGTAGATGAGCATCTTGGAGGGTGCCTCATGCACATTTTCCACTGCATGGATGGCAGAGCACATGGCCAACACCTTGAAGAAAAAGATTGTATCAGCAGGAGCGGTAGATGGCAAACAACACTGGCATGCAAACTTGTCATCCGGAAACCATAACCCAATTCCAACACCAGAAGCATCAGTGTTAGCAACAACAACATCAAGAGGCGTGCAATGGAGAAAGCTGAAACACCAACACTTTGCTTATGGTAAGCAAAAAAACCTTATTTTCAGCCACTTTGGTGTTATATTGTCTTATTGTTTGAACTTCTCAACAGCGTCATCAAATCTTAACAAAATCTTTCCACAACCGGGGGGAGGTGGTGGTTATAGGTACCTTAGAGTAGTTCTAGGTACATAGGTTAATAAATTATGTATGTTGTTGCTAATTTCCCCTGCAAAGTGAATGGTTTTTTTTTTCCGGCTGCATGTGAGATGTGATTCCATGTGACAATCAATTAATGAGCATCATTGGCATATGTCCTGGAATGCATCACTGCATCATCAGCGCCAGCGGTGTTCTATCCATACCCTCTTATTCTTATTTGGCCAGGAGCCTGCTACCATATAATGTACCCAGCCTGTTACGAGTCATGGTTTCCTGTGGACTCTCAAGAATCAGACTCGCAAAGCAGTCATGCTTCTCAACATTTGGACTACAATCAGTTTTCATACCAGTTTGATCCTTCTCAATTCATGCATAATGATCCAAGCCTCAGCCCAATTGATATTAATGCACATTCCCTTGATGATCTGGCAGCTTCCATCAATTCTAATACCCCTGTCCTGTTCTCTCCTGCACTGCCATTGTCCATTGATCAAACAGAAACACAATCTGAAGCACCCAACACTGCTGCTATACCTTTTTCTGATGATTCTGACACTTTGGCACTTGATTCTGACACACCACTCAAATCAAACATGCCTGCTGATCTTATGCATCTATTTTCAGCAAATCTTATCCAGAGGCGCACTGGAACCCACCAGTGGGAAGTTGAGTGTCCAGACTGCAAAGCCTGGATCAAGACCACCTTTCCAACATGGATTCTTAGCGATCTAGATGCTCCAGGGTACTTTAATACTCTCAGTGATCACCAGCAGGGTAAAAAGTGTTTGAAGGGCCTCAATCAAGCAGATTCATCACCATCACTGAGCACAGCCAGCTCTGCCTTGAGTATTTCATCTCATTTTATTCCATCTGAAATGTCACACACAATGCACATAATCAATGTGTGCCCTGGAGTTCCAATACATTGGCTGGTTCCAGGCCCTTCATTTCTTGAAACCTTCCCTGTTGGTCGAGCTTCTGCAGGCCAAGGAGTCCTTCCTTTTGACATTGACACCTGTGGCAGTATCTCTCACGCATACTCTCAAGATTGTATGGGTACTACTACGACACCGATGTCACCTTGCAGTGGGTGCACCGAGGTTGTGGAATTCATCAAACACCTCCTCTCACTCGCTCAAGACATCAAACCACACACCAAATACTGATTCTAAGTCATTCTAATATAGTTAATGTCACAAATCAGTACTCTGCTGAAAATAATTGACTGAAACTCAAGGTTCATTGTTTGTGGGATGATCTGACCACACTAATCAATGTCTGAAGGGTCTCAATGATGCGAGAAGGGTCTCACACATACTTACATGACTGGACGACTATAAGTCACTGATTATGGCACTATCAGAGAACAACATCCCATGTCTTCAGCATATCCTCACAGTTGCACTCAAGAGAGGGTTGAGCATCCGGCAGATAATCAATACTCTTGAAGATGCTCTTGCTGGTGCTTACCATCCACAAGGGTATACAGGTGATGATCTTGATATGGCCATATTGGCATACTGACTTGGCGGGCGTGTACTCCTTCATTCATTTAGTCACCACTTAGCTCTCCCATCATTATGCACATTACAAGCACACCAAAATTTTACTTCTATCACACCTACAATTGGCCCAATTGCACCTGATCAGCTCAACTCAAACATCAAAAACCTCCTTCTTAATCCACTTTCCCATAGTTCCACTTTCCCTCTTCGTGGAAACTCCGTTTTGATGGATGAAATCGCACTGGAAGAAAGGGCTTCACATCACTATGTGTCAAACAGTGTTATCGGATTGTGTCACTCTCATTCGCACCTCATTTATCTGTCCCTTCACACATGTGATGCTGCATTAAGGATTGCCAAGAAGCTTGCAGAAGGGAAGATACACTTAGGGAAGGAGATGTTGGTCTGTCACAACCCTTATACCGAATAAACGGAGGGCGAAGACACAGGACTCAAACATTGGATAACCACAAAAGAGATGGATTCAGCAGGTACGTCTGGGCTGCTACGAGTGTAGAGACAAGAGGTTTGAACTAAAGAACTACTGACTACAATCGACCTAACTATATACACATATTAAAGTGGAGATACAAACTGAGTTCTAACTACTAGCCAATCATAAAATAGGAAACGGAATTGTACGATGTGATAATGTGAAAGAGTACTATGACGTCATGAGAAAAGAAGCTGCTGTGGATAGGTTCTGAAATTGCTCACGTGCTAAGTCACGTGATACGTCAGGTGACATTATGGTGTCTATTTCTGGAGTAGGTTTAGGGTTTCGAGTCAACATTGGGACATAGGTAGGTTTCTTTGGAAGTAGCGCTGGGAACGGGCGCTTAATACCAATAGTCGAAAGGAAAGAATAATGATTTGTGTTTGGTACTTGTGACATGGTCATTGTTGTAGGCTCATTTGGGGACAATGAAATTTTTCCTGTTCTTGCTGCACCCACCTGCAAGTGCAAGGACAGTGAGAAAATGATCACTATTTTCACACTGGTCAAAGACTATTGGAAGGAAACTGGAGCTGAAGAACACCTTGGCCCAATCTTTAGTTTTGCCACGGACGGAGACTCAACACGGAGGGCAGCTGGTCACTGATTGTTCCTCAAGACTGAGCTTTCAGTAATGTCCAAGCTCTATGAGATGCTCTCTCACATGCAGGGCCTTAATCTTGCTACTGGTGAAGGTGAAATTACTCTTGACTTTGACTATAAACATATCTTCAAATGTGAGTTTTTCATTGACTGTGACACTTCTTTCCTGTATTTACAACTATGCTATGTAGGATGGTGCACATTGCTTCACAATTGCAAGGGAATGAAACTTGTAAATGGCCATACTGTCAACACAGTGCAGTACTTGCTTGCTATCTTGCATGGCTCCCTGATCAAGACGAGACTTCCATCCTCAAGCTCCTGAATCCGGATGACCCCCAAGATGTACCTCAAGCAATCAAACTTATGCAACAATGATTGTTGGTGAATGTACAGATATTGCAGCCATCAAAATTCTTAGAGCTATCCTAGAATCAATCCTCCTCCCATTCATCAATATCATGCTGTTGCTGCACCAACAGATTGCTCATCTTAGTCGCTATGCACATCTCACATTTACATTTTTCCGTTTGCACCGCTCCGCATTCATGCTACACGTGCTCTATTATGATTCCCAAATGATGGTGAAAATGCATTGCAAAGCAGCAGAAACTTGATGGGTCACAGAAGTTTTGTCTCATTCAGACTGGTGATGATCGTCTGGAGAAGCTATTTATGTATGAGGGGCCAGCATAATTCCGCCATGAACTATTCACAGGCACTCAATCACATCAGTGCTGCCAAGGATATAGATACTGTTTTCAAGAAACACCCAGACCTCAAGTCTGGCTCATGACGACTCAAAATCACCTGTGTTAAAGGACTCAATCATATTCACTGTGATCTGTGGGTTGGAGATGTGGTTGCATCACATTGTGACCTTCCCTCAGCATGGAAGGATGGTCGTGATAAAGCACTGACTGTGCTCACCAACACTCATATGTCTGCAGTCTGCTGCCCATTCAAGGAGTTTTTTCGCAGAATGGTTGTGATCTTATGCAGCCCTGGGGGGCAAACATGAACTTAGGGATATCAGACATCAAAGGTGTTGAGTCAAGCATGAATTCTGCTTCCCTTCCCAATCCTGCAGTTTCGAGCAAATCAATACTGGTGGCAGGTCCTACCAATATCAAAGAGGATCCTGAGCTAGATGAGGATGTCCTTACTCTGGAGGGAGCCCTTACTCATGATGTTGCATTCAGAATCCTGATGTCATATCCCGCATTCCAGACCCTCTTTTCCAGACTGAACTTCCTTCAGATCATTGGATCCGATCCAGTTGTCACATTCTGTTTCTAACCCCTATCTTCTGGTCAGACATTCATATTCTCGGATCTGATCTGACCCTCATTCCCGGACCAGTCTTCCATCAGATCATCAGATCCAATCTGGTCCTCACTCCTGTTTCCGTCCCGATATGCATATCACCTTGTAACTACCTCTATCCTCCCATCCAGACTTCCATACTCTCGGATCTGGTTTAGACTCATTCCCCTCTATCTCCATTCTCAATCGTTCTGTCACTGGTTCATTTCTGCCATCAGTCTTTTTCCCACTTCATGTTTCCTTTTGCTCTCTGTTTCTTATGATAGGCCTATGTCAGTTACCTTTGTGCCTGTCAACTTAGCCTTTCCATATGTTTCTCTCACAGCCTCGGAACTCCGCTCACTGCATTCCCATCACATATTCTATTGTATATAAACCCTTGTAAAAAATGTAGTACTTCCTCAGTTCGAATATTGCATCTAGACTCTGTCCGCTCCTGTCTCTTGTCCCCTCTTTGTCTTGGGATTGATTCCTGGTAAAGACAATATCTTATACTCTGTTCATTCTTGTGTTTCCTCTTGGTCCGGGATTCCACTTCCTGGCCAACCCTCTGTGTCTCAGGATCATATCCCTAAGACTAACCCCTCCATCTCTACCTTCAGGTAGTCCACTCCTTGTTGGTTTCTACCCAGACCTAGTCCAGGGTAGTCTTCCCTTTGTACTCCAGTCAACCCCTATTGGTTCCACCATCCTTGGCCAAACTATATTCCACCGGCTGTTGTTAAGTCTTCCCCTGTTCTGTTTCTACCCAGACTGTGTCCGGAGATCTTGTACCTCTGACTTCCGGACAACTCCTATTAGTTCAGCCAGCTTCAGCCAAGCTATCTGGCTGGTCGTTATTATTCCCCTCTGGAAATTAAGGGCATGTATTTGGGTAAGGGTTGCAGTGCATGAGCTGAAGCCTAGCCCTTTGGATCCGCCCTTTGAGCATGGTCTTAACACCTGAACATTGACCATACCATTCCATTGACGTCACCTCCTGATACTCCAGCTCTTGTTAGCAGCCCTGGGATTAATCTGGATGATTACCTTCTTGTCCATGGGAAGTACATCCACAAGGAGACAATCTGTCGACAGGTGCTCAACAAGTATTTCATTGCAAAGTCTCTCAACAGACAGGAGCAAGTTTATAGCATCAGTTTCACAAAGGTTAATTGTCGACACGAGCTCCCAGGGAGGTCTATCACCGGTGATGATACATTCATCATTGGCAATGTTTTCCTCACAATCATCTGCATCAACCTCATGCTCACTATCACGCTTGTGCATTCCACATCAATTGAACACCACAGTATTACACACTATCATATCCTTGTCTCGAATGTTTGCACCCCCAACGTCAAAATCACTGGCCAAATTTTAACATTGATCCCCACGCACCAACCTATTGATCAGCACTCCTGGCTCTGGATGGGGGATTACATCAAAACAAACTCGGAGATTCAAGGCACCAAGCAAACTATGGAAGAGGTTGTCAAAATCACAGTGCCAGGACATCTGGTGGAACTCATTAACCCTGAGATGATGTGCATCCATATGCGCACTGACATCAACTCTGATAAGTTTTTTGCGTTGAATAACCTTGGGAACATGTGGATTATCAAAGAGTCAGCTCTTTCTCTTGCATGTGACACTCTTTGGCACACCACCTGCAAGCATTCAATTACTCTCAAAAACATTCTCCATGTCCCTACCCCTTCCGATCCTTCCATGTTTCCTTATGCTCTTCCCGACAGTAAGTTTCTCATCTCTTAATTTAATCATACCTACTAATGCAGTGATACAGGCTCTGCAGGTATCATTTGCATTGAAGCAAGTCAGCAGCTTGCTGCTGCCAAATTGGGACCTCTGGAGGACTGTCTGCTATGTGGTGCAAAAACCAACTCAATGCATGCACATGTTGGTCTGCATATCTTGCGAGTATCTCACGGTATCAACAAGACTCTAAAGGAGCAGGTGTGCATCAAGATTTTCTTTGCAAGCAAGACTGACCAGTTTTTAGGTTGGTCTCATATACCCTTGTGGATTCTGTGGCCAATCTGGTCATGACAAGCGCAAAATTTAAATCAAGATCTTGAATAAGGGCGGTATATCACTTGAAACACACTGCCCTTACCATCATGCTTTCTGATATGTCAATACTGACATTGGCTCCAAGAACTGACCCTCACACAATGTCCCACTCAAGTGTGAACTCTGTCACCCATCACTCACACCTGTCACTGGGAAAAAGTCTTGCGCTCAATCAGGATTTGTGGATGCTATCTGGTGCTACAACATCATTCAACATCTTGATGATGTTCACCTGCAGTACTCACACCCTAAGAATCCCAACGGTCACCCTTTGCCACTCAACATCCTCAATACATTCATGCTGACAAGCCTCAAGCAATGTGACACCAGTATTCCTGAGTCCCAGTGGCTTATGTCTATTTTCAATGATGATGAAGAGAATCACCCTGGACCAAGCACCCACAAGTGGAGGACTGATAACACCGGTGGCATGAATGCAAAGAAGGCTCGTAAATCTGCGTAGTTTGTTTGTTTCAGTTCCACACTCCTCATGCTTTTCACAATGACACTTTGTACACAATGCTCTTGCTATGTTTTTGCTTTCGCACACTTGCTATCTTGTATTCTCATGGATTTCACACTTTCCAAATGCATAGTCTTACGCAGGATCCAATGCACGTGTTGTTCTACTTTGTCATATTGCATACGACATGTCAACAACACATGAACATCAAGATGTGCCTTATCACTCCCAGTGAAATTTTTAATGTGACTAGATTACTTGATATGGTAGTGTTACCTCATGTGAGGTCACTGTAATGGTGGTGGTGGTGGGTCACCAAACTAAAAGTGTTAGTGTCTGGAACTAACTGATTGCACACCTCTTGAACAACACCATCTCAGATTGGATCAAAATCCAATGACTTGTAGAAATGCAAGCCATCGGAAGCTTCAATATGGTCAGCAAGCCAATGAAGCTCACCCAATAGAGCAATGTTGATGTGAATCATTGCCATAGACTTTGTCTTTCCCCTGATCTTGTCATAAAGCACCAACAGACCAGGCTTAAGGAGAGGAAAGACATTGAAACTCCACTCGCACCAACCCACCAGCTGTTGAAAGTCCCGAAGTGAACAGCAGTGATTTTTGACAGCAAAACAATGTAACTCAACCACCAGCACAGCTTTCTTGTCCGATGGAAGCAAAACTTTCATGGCATTTGGATCAACCTCAAACCCAATGATAGTCAAGGGTGTACCGTAGACCTATTTAAGACATTCATGTGGCAAATTGAGCTCATCCCAGAGCCGTAGAAGCCGGGTTTGCTTTGCAGGGAAATAGCAGTCATACAGGGGTAATATAGGACCCAGTCTGCAATCTCAAATGAGAATGAGTCATCCATGTATATTTTAAAAGCATCAATGAGTATATGATGAATCGCAATCCATGCTACAAGTGACATGAAAGAGATCCAAATTTTGGTGAACCTCTGCCACCAAAATTATTATTATGATCCATGTGCCGGTGACCATGGACAGTCAAAATCTGTTTGACCTGCCACAATGGATGCATAGGCAAGCGTCGGAAGGCCTGCAACATGTCATATTTGAACATCACCAACTCCACATGAGGATGCTGTTCTCTAAAGCAAAGAAGAGAGGCTCCAAGCGAATGTAAACCATCAAGCTTAGTACCCTTGATGTCATCTCAGTCTATCATGGAGTTGAGGGAGTAATCACCCACAGTGTGATCAATGACTAAATGTAGCTTGTCCGAGTTTTGTTTAGGCACAGTATGCATTAGGACACCGTACATTCCGGGGTAAAGGTTGATGCCAAAGCTTTCAGACACACGACCCAAACAAATCTCTTTGTGTAACTGATCTTCAATAAATTGGAGTTGCTCACCAGTCTTCGAGCATGTGTGTGAGGAATTGTCATTGATAGAAGGATATGACTCATCAGAGGTATCAGCCCATTGCCAGAAACCTTGATGCAAAGCTTGAAAAATGGAAATGACAAAAGGCTGATTAGGATGGTCCTCAAGAAGCTCTTCAAAACAGTCGCCATTAATAGGTGTTACAATACAAAAAAGGTCTGGTCTCCAAGTGACAGTCTGAGCAGCATCACTGTCAGAGACCTCATTCAATGGAGGAGAAGGTACAGGCTCAGAATATTCTGAAGAATGAGCTGTTGGACTAAATGACAAATCCCTGGGTGACCAAATAAGGCCCTGTCTATGATGCAGGCGCTTGAGAGGTCATTCAATTGGACTTGGACTTGGACTCTTTGAAATGCTTCATTTCCATATGGTGTTGTGCAAATAACCTGCTGTCTTGCTCATGTGAGCAGACGTGTGCATAGTGACAGATATTGGAGCTGCAAGAACACTCTCCACTGTTCCATTTGCAACAAGGCTCACATCAACTAAATGTAGTTTTGTCCCATGCAGATGCACCAGGTTTTGACTGCTTTTTGTCATCCTCTTGGTGCCTTCCATCAGAGGTGAAATGGGACTCAAAGATGTCCATGAAGGCTGTGAAGTCAGAGAGCTCAACCCTGCATGAGTTTGCAGCTCTGTTTCTGATGGCCTTGTCATATCTAATAACTCTTCCATGGGTTCTCTCATAGCAGAGGTCAAATCTGTTGTTAATATATTCTTCATAGGCAGCAAGCTCATCCTCGTGATGAGGGAACACAAATTTGATGGCTTTAGTGGCTCTATTCCAAGCTGCTGACCACTGCGTGGCAGTAGTATTTTCTTCGATGTTGCTTCTGGGTTCCTGGCATACTTGATCTCAAGGTCTCCAATGGTCTTGGTACATTTGTCAATGGTGTGCGAGGAGGAGATGATTGAGTGAACCGCATTGAGGTTGATGCATTTTCCTGCAACAATCTCAGCCCATCCAGCTTCATGTAATTCCAGGCTGCATTGATGATACATGAGACATCTTTGCACTTCCTTGGGGTCTTGTGACCAGTTAAGGAGGAGTTCATTAGTCTGTGTGAGATTTGCGGAGAGCTGACCTGCTGTACTAGACTGTTCGGCCCATCCAAGGCAGTCAAGGTCGAGCTTGCAACATTTTTGAATGGGTTCATCTTGCTCAACACTCGGTTCCCGCTGACATTCAATCTCTCTAGGAGCAATACTTTCTCTGTCTTCTGTGCAACATGCGGTATCTGGTTGCTGACCTCTGCCTCTTTCAAGTCCTCTAGACCATTCCTCAAGCATGTTGAAGTACGGAGACATGATAAAAGATTTGGCTTGATCTGTGGCTTTGTCAGTCCCTGCTGTGACAGCCTTTGTGATAGATACATATGCCTCATGTTTTGAGATGACAGCATGTTTGTAGTCCTCGACAATGTTGATACATTTCTCTGCCAAGTCTGATTGGGATAGAGACGATCTGCCAACATTGGCTTGAGTTGAATACCCTGACATTCCGGGTCCCCTAAGTGAGGTTTGTGCTGTTGTGGACGAGGCATCTTGACTGTTGGACATGGAGGTACAACCAAAATTGAATATGATATGAGATTTCAATAATTTAGCTAAAATAAACAGGTGCAGGGAGTGCACAAGCAGGAGTGCTCAAACACTGAGAGATAGTGAAGACAAGCGGTCAGGACTCAGGTTATCTGAGCTATACACAGTGTTTAGGAGACTCAGAGAGTGAGCATATGTCAGAAATGACGCGTGTACCAGAACTCGGCCTGAGCTGAGCATGAGCGTTGATTCAACTTGTTTAAAATATTGAAAACTCAATAAATATATATATATTGCAATTGTTGTATTTCACTTTCAGAACATGATTCTATCATTCCCTATAACATGCAAAATTTTCAGCAAAACTTTTGTAGCTCCTCAGCAACATCACATTTTCTTTCACAAATTTGCCCTGTCATAGATTTGTATCTCCTCTACATGGATCTGATTTTTACTGATTTTTAGGATGATGTGGTGTGATGTCAGAGCAAACCCGATAAAACTCAGGGTCTACCCTCTAATCTACAACATTTTGTCATGTCTTGTCACACCTCAGCACAGTTGCGGCACAGTTGACTTTTGCTCTCCACAGCCTTCAAACTTTGTCAAAGTGTACACATTGTGGAAGGCTCAAAAACAGTGAATAAATCATTCAGTATTGTGGTTCATCTACTACTGTAATAATTACTGTGGTTGTACTGATGTTGCTGATAGGCTTCTGAATAAATCTGATGCCCTGAATACCTCTGCTGAGTCTGCACTGTGTTGCCAACTCGGAAATCCACATTACCATGACTCACTGGTGTAAAGTGAGGGTGCAAAATATGTAGAGGGTGAGGTTGAGGTGCAGGATGCTGCATCAGGTGATATGAGGGGGCATATCCAGGTGGGGGAAATTCTAGGTGCCGGTTTCTTGACATTGAGGGCTCAAGTGCAGGCTGAGGTTGGTGTGTGAATGGTTCATGAACTGGATTTGGTGGAGGGATTGCATCCTGTTGTAATTCAGCAGTGTTATTGCCATCATTGAGACAGCGCCTGCAAGAATGGGTAGGGTTGAATAAACCCTCATAACATGGATTTTTCTTGAGGTCAGGGTCACCGTCAAAGTGCTGCAGAATCTGCTGGAACACCTCAGCCTTCAGTCCAGTCTCTGATAATTGTAAGGCTGCAGCTATGTCACGTAGCTCTGCACAACCTTCCTCTGATGTCAGGACCCTCAAATATGGCTTTGTTCATTTCTTTCCTGGCTTCTTGCGAGCTTTCTCTTCTGCCTTCCTGTTCAACCACTGTTTGTAGTGTTGGCCTTTTTTGGACTGCTTTCCTGTGGTGTGGTTGTTGGATTCTGGCGTGAAGTCCGAACAAGGAATGTCAAAGTGAGACATGACAAGTGCTAGCCAAACGCACAATGAGCAACGAGTTGACGTTGGCCGAGGTACACATTATGCAACTGTCTTATTTTTCCTATGCTACCAATTTACCTATCACTATGCTAACTAGGTTAAAACTACCAGTGCATCTGGACGAGCATCTCAGTCCCTTTACCAGACTGAGGTGTGAGTCAATATTCTGTTTTACGATACACACGAGAGCTAACATACCCGTAGATATATTTGTTCTCTAGGTACTATACTTGTGTTAAGAGTCCCTTTACCAGACTGAGATATATATTTGTTCTCTAGCTCATCTCCCGCGTGTCTGCTTGCCTCTGATCACCAGAGTGGTGCCATTGGAGAGAATGATGTGACTTTTGTAAGACTCGAGTACTTGCGTGCAGAAGAGAGGTGCTGTGTATGCCGAGGAGGAGTTTGAATTACTTACACATCTCCCCTGTCCTGTGTCACGCTGTTGTACTTGTCGTTGATTCTACCACTGTAGCACCTCAGCGCAAGAGAGTAACCTTTATCAAATTGGTTTTCTGACATCCCTAGAAGGTGTTCATTGTGCTCTAGGTAAATTTTTACAAATACCTTTGCAGGATCTTGGGGATCTGGATGATTTGTGTAGGGCGAAGGTTTCAAAACACCACTATTTCATCTCTCGCAGCTGCAATATTCCAAAATCTTTTATTCTACTTGTACAAAACATCATTTATAGGTACTCTGCACATGCTTGAATTTTTTTGATGTCAGTTAAGCACGATGTTGAAGTGCTATGAACTTTTTGCATATTAGCAACCGTGGACATATTACAGGGAGTGATAGTAACTAGTGTTCCGTGAAAAACTCCAGAGTTTTTGACATCACTAGTTTTTGACATGTTTTTAACATTTTTTTAACGTGTCAAAAACTCGAGGGCATTTCGAGGGTGTCAAAAACTGTCAAAAACTCTAAATATACCATAGACGTTGTCCCTGACTTTAGATTGGTTGATCATCGGAGTTGAGTATACAGAGACGAGAAAGGAGCCAAAAAGTCTCCAGAACAACGATCCTGCCACCTCTCCTCAACTATGAGCTTCTTTGAGACAGTCATCAGCAATGATACCTCATTAGTGAGGCTCGAAACTGCATTATGCCATCTCCCAGACAATATACCCCTAGGAAACCAAAGATACAACTTCGAGCACTTCTCTCCAGATCCTGAAAAGATTGAATTATATGGGACCTCGGAGGCAGCAATCAACCATGAGCTTGAAGTAACCTTTGCACCAAAAGGACGAAGAGACGACTCTGCACCTTGCCCATTTGAGTTCGAAGAACGTGGGCCTGGTCTCATTGCAGTGGTCAACGTGTTACGGGCTGCGCTGCGTGGATGTCCTAACTCTGCAATACTGCAGAAATGGATGAACGATCTCTCGAAAGCTGCAGAGTACCATTATAAGGCTGCAAACAAAGAGGTGAACTAATCAGTTGAATACACAAACAATAGTCTGAATGACTTACATCACGTTTGATAAGATTCCTGCTCAAAAGGCGATCGAAGTTGAACCCAAAGCGGGTGATGACATAGAGGCCTTAACTATCGATCACCGTGATTATGTAGATGTTCCAGAACCAATTCCGAAGGGAAAAGGAGGACGTCCGGGGGATTCTTGACTCGTACACCTAGCAATTCGCTGCCACAAGAAGGATGACCCCAAGAAGGTCACCATATTTCGCTGCGTAGGAACAGCCAAGGGGTACACGACAGCCTGGAAATGCAAAACTCGCATCAAAAAACGCATATTTGGACATGCCACAATGTGCGAGCACATTCCATGTCCAATGAAAGAGGAACTTGATGGTGGCTTAGCTGCCGACGCACCTTCAGCAAAAGTGGCCCATCTCCAAGCTTCAAAAACCAAGGCAATAGTATCTAGCCCTACCAGCGGTGTACTATCAACCACGGCCAAGAGAACTTCGACACAGCCATCTGTGGAGCAGATCTCAAAGAAGGCCCGTCTGGAGCAGCAAACAAATCAACTTAATGCTGACATTGTGGAATTATTCTGCGTCGGAGGCATTCCTCCCAGCAAAGTTGATTTGCCCCAGTGGAAGTTGATGTGGCGTCATGCTGTT
>QFEN01000653.1:22637-53834 GCA_003316125.1 Auricularia polytricha
CATGAGGCAGCTCACACCATTGAGAAGACGAACCGTCCGCTTCCGTTATCTTGCCTACCAGCGCTTGTGATTCGACCCATCAAAGCCCGCCACGTCGCAAGAACCCGTCCATCAAAGAACTCCCATTGCTTTTTGTTTTATAAAGGATTCTGTTGTATCTACTGATCTTTGTTTTTCCCTCCCGGTGTTTCTCCGAGAATGTCTACACGGGGCGATTACCCAGGTGCGAGGACGCGGATCAGTAAAAGATCGACAGTCCTTGGGATGATGCATCGTAGCATGACTGTATCAGTGAATGCAAACTTTTCCGGTCATCCTACCAATTTTGTTATTGTGTACCATTGGGAAAAGGTTGTGCTGTGATGGTTGTTATTTGGTTTCGAAAGTGATTGTGCAAATAAAGGGAATAACGCATAAGGCAACTCGAGCAATTGGTTCATTTTTCAACTTGTTCTTTTCTTCCTTTCCTCCATCCTGCGCTGCCCCCCAAACTCCTCTATAACAAACTGTTTTTCAACAACACTTCCAGATTCTGATCGACGTTGTCAAGTAGACAACAACACTTTTTGATTTTACACACGTTTTTTTCAAGACGGCCAACCTGCGCGCTCCAACCCACACCACCGTTTCGCCTTCAAGCTCAATTAGCGTACGGAACGGTGCACAAAGAATGGCAAACCCTTCTTCATCCCACCATGAGCGTGACCGCGAACGCGAACGTGAACGAGAGCACCGTCACCGCTCTGAGCGAGAGCGACACCACCATCACCGAACCATTTCTTCAACAACCCTTCTACTCGTCCTCTCCCTAGTCCTTGCGGTCCTCGCTGTCATGCTTTCGCTACCCGCATCCAGTAGTGCAAGTGCAAAGGCAGCGGGAGCAGAAGACCCTGCTTCATCTGGGCTCTGGGGTTATCTTACTCCCAAACGATCGCAAGCCCTCGTAGCTCGCGAAGGCTCTGTTGCTTCGCGTGAAGCTGAGGTAGCTCGTCGTGAGGCAGAACTTCTCGTTGGCGCGCCGGGTGGTGTGCTCCCAGGACAGTCCCCAGTCGTTTGCCCTGTCTGCCCCACCGCCACGATCGTAGATTTCGCACCTGCACAGACCATCATCAAAGAAGTCGTGAAGGAAGCAGACCTTGCACCTCCAGGTTGGTGGAAGGAGGCAAACGCCCGTGCCGAAGACATTCTGGACCGCGAGCTCAGGGTCAGTGAACGTGAACGCGAGATTACCCGCCGCGAAGAGAGTGTCAACAGGAGAGAGCACGACTCTTCCAGACGCGAGGCTTGGATAATGGAACAGCTTGTGTATGTTGCTTCAGTCTAACTGGTCACGATGGAATTACTCACCGAGCTGTTGTACAGTCTCATCAACAACGATGGAGCTTCCCTCGAGGAAGAAGTTTTCTATGAGCCTGCTGGTGGCAAGCGGAAACTCAAGGTACCACCAATCGTCCCGCGCCGTCCCGAGCTCTGAGACGAAGGAGGATTTTCCGTTTCTTTATGACAATCAATGAAACCGGAAAATCTTTCTACTCCATCTTGTGTAACAGTCTGTATCTCCTCCTTCGTCCGGGCTTGGGGGACAACGGTTTTTATCTCGTCCCCCTTGTCATCTTGCGGTAAAGTGGAGACCAGTTGGTGGTGGTAGCTACTTTTAGATGCGACGCGATCGAAACACGCTACACGTGACGGCTAATGGCCATATCTTGATTTAATTTTGGGGTTATTTTCCGTGCCAGCCACCAACTGGATCTCTTGTTGCCGCGACAGAACAGTTTTGCTGACGATGTTTTTTTTGCTTGTTGCACAGGAGCTTCCACCCATTTTGATCGCTGAAACTGAAACAAAAACTATCATCCAATATGAAACATTACCTGCCTCGACTGTCACGGTTCCCCCACCTGCTAATACCCGTTTTGCTGCATTCCCTACGCCTGAAGCCTTTTCGTCGTCCTACACCACTCAGATTCCTAGAACCACAGCCATCACTGTCGAAGAAGAGATTATTCGGGAGCCTCTGCGGCTTGAGGAGATGGATGAGTATGAGGTGGAAGAGTACGAAGATGATGATGTGAGAGAAGTCACGATGCGCCGCAATGCCCGGCCGACCCGGCGACCGCCACCTTCACGTGGCTGGTTGTGGTAGTTGGACCTTTTCTTTTCTTTATTCCTTTCACCAGCTGCTTCATCCTTATTCTTGTTTCCGTTTCCTGGTTCTTCTTCAGCGCAGCGTGGTTTCGTACGAACTCATTCTACTTCAGCCTTGCCATCTCCCTTTGTACACCCTACACGACAATTGACGGTTCACAGACTGCGTACGGATTGAGACGGCCTATGCCATGACGATTGCTTTCTTGAGTATGTAGAATAGGTTACGCTAGGATCGTTTGAGTACTTACTTTATGGCCCCTGCTGTTGGAAATATACAATATAGCAGCGGGCTTTCGCTGTGCATACTTTCTATTGGTGTGGGAAGTTTTCATAATCCTCGTGTTAAGCTTTAGTTCTTTGTGCTTTATACCCTTTGTGTATGCACCGATTGATAAAATCAGGTGGAACTCCTGAAGGGCCGCCACATCAGCATATCGCGCTATAGATCGCTTCAAAACAGTATCTCCAACATCCTTAGTTTTCGTCATCATCAACTAGCTAGTGTCTGCACCTGCCACAGACTCATCAGGGGTTTTTGTGAGCCCAGGCAATTCTCGACCCAGCGATGGCTCAGGCGCGCTGTAAGGTGAGTTAATCAACGTGCCACATGCTCTCTAGCGTCTCAGAATTACCCATTCATTTCCCCTGAGTTGTCAATGTGTGCGTTTTACTTACAGTGACAACTTAGTTTTTTGATGAAAACGGCATTCCTCGCCGTGGAGGTTGCTTTCAAAGGGATCGATGCAAATTCATTCATCCTGACAACCCCGCTTGGGAAGCAGCCCACGTTCCAAGTGCTCCAAGAGGTCGCGGAATGGGCAGAGGTGGAAGTTTTGTGGGTGAACCTTGGTATGCTCACGGCAACCTTTTTCACTAACATTTCCTAGGGAGAATCGAGAGGATCATTTACTCGTGGAAGAGGACGAGGATCTGCACCCGTTAATTCGTATAATTCATCTTCGGCGTTGGGATGGGAAACTGGAGGAGGATCTGATTCTAATACACAGAGCCCGAGCTCGGGCTGGGCGATGACAAGCGCAAAAGGTAGACTGGCCTTTTTCATGTAGCTTGGCACGTTTAACGTATAATTTATGCACCTCAGATTCCGTTAAACTAGCCAGTGGTGACATTCCTTCCCTATGGAACACTGACGACGCATGGGGCTTGAATTCAGGAGAAAAAGAATCTTCTTCCGCAGGCGGTTGGGGCGACAAGGACGTATGGGGCGGTAACTCAGGAACAAAAGATTCCTCTGGAAATGGGAGGGGTGAGCCGTCCAGTACCGGGTGGGGCAATCCTTCCAGTAACGACAACTCTTCTGGTGCACCAGGTGCGGCAGGGACAACAGACATGACGTCGCACTTACAGGAAAAACGTTGCATTTCAGAAAGAAGGGAATCTTCTGTAGGTGGATGGGGCTCAAGCAATGCTTGGAACAGCGACGGTGGAACAAAGGGCACCTCCAGTAGCGGGTGGGGGAATCCTTCCGGTGGCGACAAATCCTCCGATGGATGTGGCGCGTCGGGGACGACGGAAATGACGTCACTTGCACAGTCGAAACGTAACGATGCCGACCAAGAGAATTACAAGTCTGAACCACCATCAGTCCCTCCACCGCCACGGCCCCCGCGGCGTGGCTCACGACCACAATACGACGAGGAAGATACTCGTCCTCCCAAGATGACCGGGACGAATGATGTTCCGATGACAAGTACTAGATGGAACAAGAAATTGGACATGACAGCGCCCTCGCATGCGGAGTCCTCTGAGAGACCTCGCGTTCCGCCACTCCAGTCGAGCGCATTAAACAACTCGATGCCCAGAGAACAACTAGCTCTACCGTCCATCAACTGCCCTGAGGACGGCCGTACAGACGTGGAGAATTGGCAGCGGAATGCAATACCAGAGAATGCTCGTAGCGGGTCGCCTTCTCTATCGATAGTGACAGGATCAACTATCAATCGCAAGAGGAAACACGAAGGCTCAGATCTCGAGAAGCAGCAGGAGACCTGGAGGGATTTTATCAGGTGCGTGAAGTCAGAACATCTACGCAAAGAGCTACACTGAATCAACAATGCAGATTATGCGATCGCGCCGTTCGAGCAAAAGTAGATCTCGCGAAGGCAGAGGTGGAGCGTCAAAACTGGAGAAGGACGCAGAAGTCTGCTACTTATTCCCGCATCGGTGAAGCTGGCCGCATTCGCCTGGATGGTCATCGGGCAGAGCTTGAGAAGGTTTGCGCCGGTCACTCAGATAAACTATCACAGGCAATTAGTGATCTAGCGGAGATTGGAGACAAGTTGAAATCTGGCATAGATTATGACCGACGCTACGATATTGGAGATGAGGTGACGAGCTACTTAAATGAAGTCGGGGCTTGGTTGTCAGACATCCGCCCGCTGCTCATTACCAACACTTCCCAACACCCTCCGAATACGAACCATCCCACTCATGAAGATGAACCACCTGAAGAACCACCCGCTATTTCAGACGTTCTGGATCCAGTGCGATCTCGTTTGGACAAACAGGAGGAGCTACTCGAGGAACTGCGAACAGCGCTGACGCTTGAGTCTTCAAAGCATCCTATGGCTACTATCAACGACAGAATCGACAAGAAGATAAATATCCTGCGTGAAGCTCGAGCGGAGGCCAAGGCCCAACGCGCTAAGCTGCCTCCACCAAAGGTCGACATACCACCCGAGGCGACGGGCGCTATAGAAGATGTTTCTCGTAAAGCGACGGAGCTGAGCGCAGCCTTGGAAGCGCCTGTCAACGACATCGCACAGCTACTCACTCGTCAGAACGAGATGCAGAAAACGCAGGCTTCTTTCAAAACTGAGAACGAGGAACTTAGAGAATCGATAGCCAAGGTAGATCCTCCAGCAGTTATGTTTGATACTTCTCATCACATCTCTTTTTTAAGCTCACTGAGACGTCCGCTGCCAATCGGAAACTGATACAAGAACAAACCGAAGCCATCCAGCGTCTCAAGGCTTCACTCGAGGCGGTTTCTGAATCGCGACGCACTCCACCCCCTGCCGAACCACCAATCAAAGTCATGTTCGACGACCTTCGTGGAGCAGTCGATGATGCGGTGCAGGTTATCATATCGCGCGAAGTCATTCCTACGATGTCAGAGTTAGCCGACCAATGCCGGTCAGAAAACAAGCGCATTCATAGAGAGCTGTTTGAGATAATCTGGGATCTAATCGAGCCCAGCTTGAAGATGACTGAAGCCGTCAACCGCTGGGTGACAAATTTAGAACTTCCTGCATCTTAACGCGTGCATATCCATCCATCCATTATCCACTTGCTTGTAAACACCATCTTACCTGATCAGCATACACTAGTTAAGCTTACTCTTGCATTACTCGGTTACTTCCTATAATAGTCAAGTTCTGTACATGATGTCCGAGTCAGTCTGTCGGTCAAAGCCTCCAGCCTCGATACTTCATCATTGCTGCTTACCGTCTCGAACGCTCTAAAACCACTATTGCACTAAAGTAACCGATTTATGGTTGAAATGAAGACACGTCCTCCGAAAGTAAAGCGTTGTAACGTGCGTGCGCTCCGCCGAAAAGTTTATTCAATTCTACCTGAAGAACTTACTACATCTTATGTCTCCTTGTTCCATTCTAGCTCTGGGATGACAACAAGAAACCTAGGCAGATCAAAGGGGGAGCAGCTGGTTGCCGGAGGTCCGACAGCGATTGTTTCTTTGTACATCCGACAGAAAAAGAATGGGACACTGCTGATCCGTCCTTTCCTCCTCGGGCACACGAGGTCATCGACGACGATAGCGAATTCTTCTACGAGATGTCCAGCAGAAACAGGAAACCAAGCAGTTCTTCTGTGTTCTCAGACTCCCATCGCGATCGCCGTCGATACGCTAGCCCGTCCAAAGACAGTAGGAACGGCAGACGGTCACGGTCACCTGCCACATCAGTGGCTGAATCAGACAAGCTCGAAAAGCTACGAAGAGATGACGGCTATCACCGGCGCACGAGCATAGCAGGTTCGTCGTCGTCTTACTCCAGACGTCGTTCTCCTCCTTTGGACGATCGCGGGAGGCGTGGCGACCGAGCTCGCTCGCCGATACCACCAAGACGGTTATCGCCATCGCAGCCCCAGATGTCCATATCAAAGCCTATCATGCCTCCGCCTCCCCCGCCCTCGCACCCACCGTGTCCTCCTCAAGGAACTCCGCCTACGAGACCATCACCTCCCGTCCCTATGCCACCATCTTTCCTTTCTCTAGACATATCACAAAAGGCACCCGAAAAGTTCCGAGCATTGTCAGCAGATGAACTACGCAAAGTCTGGCATGAAAGAGTGGAGTGCGTGTTTCTTCGTGTTCCTGTTACTGGCACGCAAGCTAATCAATCTCCTTAGTCTCTTGTTCGCATCTGTAAAGGCGCGCGAACAGTTAAACGTAGCCGAGGCAGACTTGAAATTATTCAAACTGGGCGAGTCGTCGCGCATGACCAGCGTGTCAACTGCCCGTATTACAACTCAAAGGCATTTCCTGGAGTTGCAATGCGAGACGAAGAAGGCAGAGATCTTCGATGCCATCCAAAAACTCACTGCATCAGAATTCTGGCCGGCTCTCAAGCCACCTGACTTGCAGAGCGTGGAAGCCAAGTTTTTCGGCATGAAACAACAAATATTGGCACTGAAAGATTCGGTCAGCGACCTCGGTACATCTTTCTCTGCACTCCTCAGAACAAATGTCCCTGTAACCGCCTCCAGAGATTCAGGTGAACCCCCACTGAAGAAGCGGAGGCTAGAAGAGGGAGAGGTCGCCCCAGCTGCCTCTGGTGAAGTGGCTTTTTCACTCAGTGCCTTGGATGGGATTCAAGAACGCTTGAGCGGTGTTGAGCGCCAGCTAGTTGATCTCAAGAATGACATTTTGCAGCGCGATGCGATCGTGGGGGATGAGATCGACTCTCGCATCGAAGGTCGGCTAGAAGAGGTGGAGATATTCCCGGATGAAGATGATATGAAGCCTTCGTCAGCCGCTGTGACTGCTGTGGTGCAAGCTGAGACTGGCAAGGCACTGGATATCATCAATATAACAGGCCAACAACTGGGAGAAGTGGCACAGGAGGTTGCGAACTTGATGATGCAGAGCAAAGGTAGCGACGATGAGGCTATGCGGTTAAGACAGGAAAACGAGCAGCTCAAAACTGAGATCGTCAAGGTAAGGAGTGACGCCTGAACGAACGATGCATGTATGACTGACTAGTCTATATTCTAGCTCAAGTCCTCAGCAGAGGCTGACGCTAAGCTGGTACAGCAAAATAACGAACAAGTAGAGGCTTTAGCGGCAGCGCTACAGGCCTACATTTCACAAGCTCCCCCACCTCCTCCAACACCGGTTGTTCCAACCCACGAATATCTCATGGAAGAACTCGAAGAGCATATTCACTTCATCGTCAACAAGTACATTGAGCCTCTCCTGCAGGATATCAGGGACGATGTCACCAAGATGATAGATAAAGACAGCGCTGCTATGTATCACACTCTGTGGCCAAAGATCGAGCTTGTGTTACGCATGGTGGACACGGTTAAAAAGGGTAGTAACATCATTCTCGAACCAGAGGAGTAAGATCGTGTCAGGGTTCGTTGGGGGCTATACTTCCAACACAATAATATAGTCGTATATCCCTACCATAGCATGCAGAACATCGATTCGAATCCTTGGTATTCGATGTTAATGATATAGATATATCCATATACTGCAACATTCAAGTGTAAACGTACAAACGCTCAGTCATATTCATCTTCTTGTCTGAACGCTGCTGAGTATGCCAATATCGTCCCATACACCAGCCTGCACCAGAACTAGTGAGCCTTGAGAATGGTGAAATCGAAAAGAGCGTACCCTCCACCGATGATGGACATTACGCAAGCGCCTGGTTTCACAACCTCGGAATGAGTGAGGACGACAGGCAGCGCAAATCCAGTAACAACAACAATTGAAGTCAGGAAGCGGCCAAGATCTACAGGACCTGTGGCGCCATCACTTGAGGAAAACTCGTCTCCTCCGCAGTGGGCAAACAGAGCATTCGGCAGAGGAGCAAGCACGAACGTCAACGCTGAGAGTACTTGGATAAGGATACCGGTGAACAATACACGCAAGCCATACGCACCAACTAACAACGGCAACCAATTCGCCCATAGTGCACATGAGAGTATGATTAATAGGAATCCGACAGCGAGCACAAATGATAGCAGTATTACAGCTGCACACGAATCAGCCGCCGCATTCCAGGTTCGTCAGTGATGATGATACGCACTCTTGAGCCCCGCTGCCATCGTGAATATGAGGACAAGAATGAAAGTGTTGGAAGGAAGGCGTGAAGCGTAGACTTGCTTACCCGCCAGTGTCACATGCTGATATAATCACAACACAGCATGCCAATTAGTCGTTGACATAGTATTGATTACAACTACTGGGACATCTGAAGTCATAATATGGCATTGATTGATGATATATAGAAATGCATGCAATGAATGAACGAATGCGCTGATTGATAATATATAAAAATGCACGGACTGCTTGGAACATCTGAAATAAAATGAATGGATAAAGATACTATCTGATTCTTCTGGACCCATTCCGCATAGTATTCGGCGGTCTATCTACTAACGCTCCCATAGTCGGCAGTCCGGATTTTAGAGTAGCGGGTTTCTTTAAGACTCTGGGAGCTGCAACAGGAGCGGCGACTGGTATTTCAGTGAGGGTGGCAGTCGAGGAAGTTAAAGGTGAAGGTGGGACTGGAATTTGTGGTTCGTCTGAACACTCGTCAACTGGCGTGTCGACTTCCATTTGCTCCGAAAGGGTTTCAACGGGAGATTGCGGGTGCTGCGAAGGGGGAGGTTCGGAAGCGTGTCTCATTGGCTCTCCTTGTCTCCGCGACTGAAGGATGGCATCTCGACTCTGGGTCAGCTCCCACTCATCCACGTATTCCCATCCACGTTTTCGCGGTGTCATTCCAGTCGGGACGTCCTCACGGGTACCTTGATCAAGTAGTGACCGGGCTGTTTGGTGCAGAGAAGCAAGCCTCGAAGTCGTATTGTTGCCGTGCTTTTCGATCGTGTCCGATAAACTTGTGCTCTGAAGGAGATCAATGACGTTTATGAAAAGTACCTCATCTATAATGATAACTATACTCGCCTCCGAAACCACACGACCGCTGAAGCCTTCAACATTTTTTGAGCTGGAAGCAATACCTCGTTGCAGGTACCGTAACTCGGTCTGTACCTCAGTCGCGAAGCCATTGGTAGTCTCGATACGCGCTCTCTTGGCACGGTCATGACGATCAAAACCTCAAGGAACATGAGAACCAGACGCTACACGGATACACAGGATCACTTACCTGCGCCAAAGGAGGTCTGGAGGGTCTGGCTTTGTCTTTGCAGCTCACCAGTATAAGTCGTGGTGGCAGTTGTGATTGAGTTTTGTGTAGCCAATAAACCGTCTTTGATAGCAACTTGAACAGATCCGACGGTCTGAGTATCTTGCGCGATCAGCAGGGCTAGAATCCACCAAACTAAACATCACTGACCTTAAGAGCACCATCTCGTGTCCTCTTTCCTTCTGTACCGGTGCGCTCAAAAGAGGTGATAGCTTCTGAGCTGCGTGTGGCGACCTCGTTCATCAATTGTTCGTGACGCTGGCTAAACTCGCTGAATTCCTCTTGATGTTTAACGCTGGCGTTAACAACGGCGCCACATGCTTCTCGCAGCTCGCGATCACGGGAAGCTACGAATTCCTCAAGTAGGCCTGATATACGTTGAACGAGTACATCGTTGGCCTTCGCAGATTTCACCTTCTCTGCTTCCACTATTTGAATGAGAAGCGCATTTTGCTCCTGGAGAGCCGTGTTCTCCGCCTTCGACATGTCATCTACGAGGGACTTTACTTGCAGGGCTGACTCTCCTTCGGCCTTGGCGAAGTCAATCGCTTGAGCGGAAACGGAATCGAGGAGCGTTCCCATAGCCTTCAAAGAATTCTCCAACTGCGTGTGTCAATTGGATGATTCAAACATGAGCAGAACAGTACTTACCGAGGTGAAGTTACTCTGATTTGCAGCGTAAACCTCCTTGCACATTATTTGTGATGTAGTTCGTAAGCTATCAGACCAGCAGCTGAATGAGCTCCTCATAGTTTCTTGCGATTCCTTGACTGCGTTCTGCATAGCTGCAATAGCATCTGCAGAGGCATCGTCCTTTGCGTTGATGATCCGAAGGGAGTCCTGAATGCGCTGGAGCTGCTGGTCAATCCGCTCGGAGTGGCTGGTGAGGATGTCAAACTCCTTCGTTTGGAACTGCTTCGCCTCTGCGCGCAGTGTCTGTGTGCTGTGCCCTGCAGTCTTCATGAAGTTGTCGAGTTTCGTCGAGAGCGATTGGACCTCAGAGGAGATAGACCTTCCATGAGAGGATACGGCTTTAAGATTCGACGTGAACGTTTTGTTCTTCCGCTCTGATAATTGCCGTTAATTTGACTAACGCGCAGAGCAAGAGAAAGAAATACATACGGAGTTTCTCGAAGAGCGCGCCAATGTCGTCAATACTTTCAGCAGCAACCTGCTTCAGCCCTAAGGCAATTCCATCAAGCTTTTCTTCGTTGACCTGGTATGCTTGGCGAACGACGACCTCTTCCTCGAGAGCTCCTTTCGCCACCTTGAGTTGGCCCTCTGTGACTTGCAGCTCGTCCTCAGTCTGTTTCAGTTTCTCCTTCGTCTGCTTCAACTCCCCATCGGCCTTCATCAACAGCGCGATACTTTGCTCAAACTCTTCCCTAACGCTCCTCAAGTGGCTCTCCACAACCTCAACTTGCTTCTTAGCCTCCTCCATTTCCGTCTGCTTGAGCTCCTGTTCAGTAGTGAGCTGATTCCAGGTCTCTTCAGAGAAGAAGATGCCGTTCTTCTCGCGTGCGGCAAGGACGTCAGCCTTAAGACGCTCGATCTCGGCCACATATTCCTTCAACAAGGAGTTTCGCGTCATCCGCTGGTTGATCTCTGGTTTGTTACGGATAGACTTTGCACGGATAGCGTAGTCAAGGGTAGAGAGGGTCTCTTCCATGTTGGAACGAGCAGGAGAGATGGTGGCGATGATGTACGTCTTTGTACGACCACCGAGTGAGTCTTGTAAGAGGCGGGTGAGTTTGGATTCTCTACGGATACAGACGTGTTAGTATAACTACATAACTCACAGATCAAATACACTTACCGATAAGGCACATGGGCTGAACGCTCGACGAGAGCGTTGATGACACGGCCCAGAGTTAGTAAGCTTTGATTAATCATGCCCGCTTCTCGTGCCCGCTTGTTTTCTGCACCAGAACGTCCGATGTTCTCCGAGCCTGCAAGGTCAACGAGGTTGAACTTACCCACCTTCAGGAGGTCATCTCCCATGGTTGACGTCTCCTTGATATGAATCGTAATAGAGAACACGGAGTGTGATCGACTGGAGTGGTCGTTAAATTTAGTGGCAGCAATCTGCCGGCGATGACTCCCTTTCGTGAGGAGGGCAAGTGCATCTGTAGCGTCCTTGACCGGTATCTCCTCGAGGCCCTGAATAAAAACGCCCTTCTTGCTGGCGTCATCAAAGATCTTGAGACCGACTTGATTATCCCCAGGGCCACCTTTTCCCATAGGCTGCGCAGATCCTGCAGGAGCAGAAAGTTCATTCGCGAGCAGGTCTCGAAGCTCCTCGTTGTAGAGCTCGACGAAGGATATCTTGACACTGTAGTCTGTAGCAGATGCCTCGAGTTGATGGAATAGCCGGAACAGGACTCTCGGTACCATGCCTGCTTGGGCGGATGGATTTCCCATCGGAGTGGGCGTCAGGTCGCCTTGCATAGTGTAGCTGTAAACGAGTCAGCAGCGATAAAATAAGTGATCAAGGAAGGGACGTACGTCTTTCCAGTTCCAGTCTGTCCGTACGCAAACAGCGTGCAGTTGTAACCCATGAGGACTTCATCTAGCATGGGGCTAACAACGTCATGATATATCATGGCTTGGTCTGCTTCCGGGCCAAAGACGAGATCGAAGGGATAAGTGCGTGTAGGCGCCAAAGTGATGACACCTAGACTAGAGACAGGTGCGGAAGTCTCGATGGTGACTTCCTGGCTCTTCGCCCCGTTGGAACTGACGATGATCGGGGAGTTCTCCTGAATTTCACGATCAGAACGTCTACGACAGCGAATTGCGACGTGGATGTGAGTCTCTGAATCATCTTGGCCATGGGACTTGGAACCCTTCAAGGAGGATGAGATTGCGAGCGCGTGCTCTGGATGTTCGTCTGTAGCTGGTGATGTGATAGTTGATACAACAGACTTGGACTTTGATATAGAAGATTGAGGTTTTGTGTTAATCGTAGGTACCCTTGAGCGGGAAGTGGGAGGTCGTCTCGTAGCCATCGTATGTATTCGATAGCAGGACTGACTGTGATGAAGTCAAAACGCGTAGAATCAACAACGCGTCTGCGTCACATGCATTCGTGGGAATCGGCCACAATGATATTCCACTGAATTTCCACAACTACAAGTCAAAGTTGCTCTTGCGCTTGAGCAGCCATGGGAAAACGCAAGAAATCTTCTAGGAAACCAGCTGCAGCAACAGCAGCAAGGAGGAGGGAACCATTAGGTGCGTCAGATGCCTTTCGATCTCTTTGTTATAGCTAAATTATTCAATAGATACGGCCTTCACTTGCTTGTTCTGTCATCATGACAAGTCCGTGACAGTAAGAGTCGACAGAAAAGAGGGCATCGCCCAGCTAGTGTGCAGAGTATGCGACCAACGTTATCAGAGCAAAGTCAATCGTACGTACCAGTCTGATTGTGCGAGTTTCTACCTCATGATTCCGTACCTCAACAGACTTGACCGAGCCCGTGGATATCTATTCAGAATGGCTAGATGCTGCCGATGCCGCACAGAAAGAAGATCACGGCACTCGCAGACCGGCGGCTTCATCAAGCAGACCAGCTCCTGCACCGCCTTCTGTCGGGAGTGATGATGATGATTGATCTGGACTCAGGACTTGTAACTATCTTATCTTTTCCTCACACTGTACAACAGCAATTGCAAGACAGGTTTTAATCGTAGAATCTCGCCGGTGCATTCGGCCTTAAGCTTCTGTGACGCGCCTGAATTCGTTTGTAAATTGACCATGGTATTAAGATGGGGATTCCAGGGTAAATCCTGAGCAGGCATTATCCTCGTCGTATACATCTTTTATGCCTGCCCTTGACGAGGGGGAAGAGTCTGGGCGTAGCCTACAAAGTCAGGGTCGGCGTAGTGCTGAAATAGAACACGTGCTTTAGCCCTTTCTCTCATTTAGCGCTCTTTGACCGGTTCACGACCTTGAGGACCCGGGCCCGTGTCAAACCATTTATTAGACTTCCAACCATTCATTGATACCGCAACTACTGGCCACACAAGTACCCTAGATTTTCTTTCTTTCTTAGACGCATCCTTCATCATGGCGTCCTCGACCAATATCAAGGTTGTTTGTCGGTGCGTGCTAATCCAGCTTCGGGATTCAATCGAGATGCACCAAGTCTTATCGCCTACTGACGCGACTGAATAGGTTTCGGCCCCCAAATGCTCTCGAACTCAGAGAGGGCGGCGATATTGTAGTCGCCTTCGATGAGAATCTCCAGACCGTGCAGATGAAGAACTCGCAGGCCGTTTCTGGGCCAGAGAAGGATGGATTCACGTTCGACAGAGTTTTTCCGATGGGCACGAAACAACACGAAGTATTCGATTACGGTGTTAAAGAGTGAGTGGCTCCGAGAACCACGCGTTTTTGTCGTGCCTCATCTTATTGCCTCCTAATGCAGCATTGTAAAAGGTGAGACAAGGCACCCCCATCTTGTGATATCGAGCTTTCATACATTTTTATATTATCTCGCGGAAGGAGGTTGATGCTAATACGGTAATCAGATGTCCTGGATGGCTACAATGGCACCGTCTTCGCATATGGTCAGACTGGTAGTGGAAAGACGTTCACCATGATGGCACGTTAAATTCATATTATCTTGAATTCCGCTCCTGATTTCTGCTCCCTAGGGCGCGGATATTGACTCATCAGACCTCAAGGGAATTATACCCCGCATCACGGAACAGATTTTCAAATCAATCGTAGAATCAGACTCTCACCTCGAATATGTAGTCAAGGTCTCCTATTTGGAGATCTACCTTGAACGCATACGTGACCTCCTTGCCCGTAAGATCTTGAATTCCTCCATGTGAATCCAGTGATGAATTTCACTTCAGCCCAAAATGACAACCTCCAGGTCCACGAGGAAAAATCAAGAGGCGTGTATGTAAAGAACCTTTCGGATTACTACGTCAGCAGCGCTCGTGAAGTCTACGAGATAATGAGACAGGGAGGGGCTGCGAGAGTAGTCACTTCCACCAGTAAGCATTTCTCCTCACATCGTGTCGTCAACCTCTTAAGTCACTTGTGATGGCAGACATGAACGCTGAATCTTCGCGGTCACATTCCATTTTTCTGATCACCATTCAGCAACGCAATACCGAGACGGGGGCTCAAAAGAGTGGCAACCTGTACCTCGTCGACCTTGCCGGATCTGAGAAAGTGGGAAAGACAGGTGCTTCGGGACAAACTCTGGAAGAAGCAAAGAAAATCAACAAGTCCCTCTCTGCTCTTGGCATGGTGATAAATGCTCTAACGGACTCGAAGGTACGTAAGAGCGCGTACAAGGAGATCATTCTTGTAGTATGATTCATCATGATTAACTGGGCTCCTAGGTCAAACATATTCCGTATCGTGATTCGAAACTCACCCGTATACTGCAAGAGTCTCTTGGTGGTAACTCGCGCACGACGTTGATCATCAACTGTTCGCCTTCACAATACAACGAGTCTGAAACGCTGTCAACACTCCGTTTTGGTATTCGAGCCAAATCAATCAAGAACACTGCTCGCGTCAATGCGGAGCTATCTCCGTTGGAGCTCAAGGGCCTTCTATCAAAAGCTCAACTTGCGAATACCAGACATCTGTCATATATCCAGGCATTAGAAGCAGAGCTTGCTATTTGGCGTGCTGGTGGCCATGTCGAACCGAGCGAATGGGCTTCCGCTGACAAGCCGACTACTGGCGCTGCTGCGGCCAAGAAAGCAACTTCATCCCCGACGCTTTCCACTACAAGAAGCATGACTCCAGTGAACCCTGTATTGGAGGGTCTCCGATCAGAGATGATAATCGATAGTCGACCGCAGACACCGACGGTTGTGGGTTTGGACAAGGATGAACGAGAAGAATTCCTCAGAAGAGAGAACGAGTTCAGCGACCAGCTTGCAGAGAAGGAGAGCGTACTGAATGCCGCAGAGAAGTTGTCCAAGGAACTTCGCGAAGAGTTGGCATTCCTCAAGGAGCAGGAGGCAGCGGCTTCGAAGGAGAATAAATCGATGTCCACTCAACTCAACGAGCTCCGCCTGCAAGTAGAGCGTCTAGATTACGACAATAAGGAGGGCATCATAACTATTGACATCCTGAAGGAGCAGAACCAAGATGCGAAGGGCGAGTTGGAGGAGCTCAAGAAGGTCATTACCGATCTGCGCTCGACTCAGAGAGACGCATCGGCGGAGGACAAGGAGAAGCGCAAGCAGGAGAAGATGGCTTTGATGATGGCCAAATTCGATGCCGTATGTTTTCATTACTTGCAAAGTGCACAGCGCTGATTTATTCCTCGTTCACAGCAAGGCACATTCTCCGAGAAAGACGAGCAACTTCGTCAGCTTCTTGCCAAGCTTGATACTATCGACACTGCAGGCGCTCTCTCGACATTAAGCGTCGACGACGTTGTTGCGGCAAGGAGGCAGCTCACAGAAAGCCATTCGCTTGTACGCGAGACAGTCGATCGCCTCAGGCAAAGCCAAGAAGAGAATGAAATGATCACTCGCCGCAGAGACGAGCTTGAGGCCCGGTTCTTAGCACTGGAAGCTGATTATGAAGAGCTTCTCGGTGAGTAGTGAGACATTCAGGGGTATCCAATCCTTACGACCCTTGCTAAACAGAGAAAACCATCCATGATGAGGAGACAAGTAATGCCGACATCGTGGAGTCCATGGCTGACTTCAAGGTGAGTCATACATGCGTCGAGGATAACTGTATTCATTGAATGCAATCTATCGCGCAGAACAAGCTCGAGATGCAATATGCGGCCAAACGCGATGCAAACATCAGCGAAGTGGCTGATCTTAAGCAGCAATTGGAGTTGAAGACGAACGAGATTCGCACTCTGAATGCGTCCATCGACAGTCTGAAGAGCGTCAACGAGGAGCTCAAGGTATGACGTTTCCCACTTTTATCCCAGCTGCGAACTAAGCCGTCCTCTGTGCAGCGTGCGTTCGCAGTGACTTCCGCGGGCATCGAGGGAGGGAAGAATCTGGCAGAGAGTGCACAGGACCTCGAACGAACCCGGAAAGCAATTAACGTGCAGTTGGCAGAGTTTGATGGCGTCAAGAAATCCCTCGTACGGGATCTGCAGAACCGCTGCGAGAAGGTTTGTTCGAGACATTAAACTTCTCTTATCTTCTAATTATCATGCACGTGTCAGGTCGTCGAGCTTGAGATCCAATTGGATGAGATCAAGGAACAGTACAACAACGTCATTCGAAACAGTAACAGCAAGGCGCAACAGAAGAAGATGGCATTCCTAGAGCGGAACTTGGAGCAATTAACGTTAGTCCAGAAACAGGCGAGTCCAGATTTTACCCCAGGTACATATCTTACGAGCTCAATTACTCTCGCAGCTCGTCGACCAGAACTCGGCGTTGAAAAAGGAGGCCGGAATCGCTGAGCGAAAATTGCTCGCACGAAATGAGCGGATACAGAATTTGGAAACTCTCCTGCAAGACGCTGACCGTCGGTTGGCTATCCAAAACCAGAAATTTGAAACACAGCTTCAATCAGTTAAAGAGCGACTGGAGCAGGCACGAGGTGAGCCGGATAACGACATGTTTGCGTTGATGCCATCTCAACTCTAGCATATGTAGCCCAAAAGACTTCAAATCCAATAGGCTTTGGACGTATCGCCAAGCCACTGCGGGGTGGCGGGGGTTCTGCAGCAGCACCTGGCCCTGTTGCCACAGCTGCACCGGTTTCAGGCGGTGCGCCGTCAGCAAACCCTTTGGCTCGCATTCAGAACGAAGACGGAAGGTAAGTTTTTAAACCTTAGTGGTCTCAGATTGCTTACTTGGCGTCTAACCTCGCGTTTGCGGTGCCGACAGTGGAGGTTAGTTTGATCAATTAGGTCATTGTTTTGTTAAGATGCTAACGGATCATTTGCAGCAAAGCGTGCATCATGGTTCTTCAATCCTCGGGGGAGTTAGACGCCTTGGATTGTTTGCTTTCGATACCCGACTGTTTCGTATCTTTTTTTTTACATTGCATCTATCATCTCATCGTTTTTAATGCATGCATTCTCTGTCGATTCACGCAGGCCAAGGACTGACCCTAAAGTTGTAAGTAAATATCCAAAGATAAGCTATGTAACATCTATACTATTCTGGCTGTGGTGTCAGCCTGGTGGCTGTCCGGAAGAAAAATTTGTGTGCTGTGACTCTCACACCATGTTGGCTGTGGTGTGTCACGCTTAGACCTTGAGCGCTTGAGCATTGAATCGAACTGCCCTGCAAGACCACCACACTGCTTCACGGCTACTAGTAGTAGCACTACCTGTTCTACCTCGGTCCGTTTTGGACGGAGCCGATTGATGACTTGTCCGGGAAGCTTGGATAAGCGGGATGGGGCCACGCTTCTTTCGCAAGAAGCAGGGTATGATTGACAAAGGAAGTCGAGAAGGATCAGAACAACGGTGCCGTTGAATTCTACTTAAAAAATTTCATCGGGAATAGGCGAATGAGCGGGGACCTTCGAAGGCTGTGTGTAAACGAGGGTATTCGTTATAACAGGATCCTGCCGCGCCCATTGAATATCGTGACTTTTAGGTCAATAATTCGCTAAATTGCCCAAGATTATTGGACAAACAAACTTGGTGCCGAACGGATCCATTTTACCGTGTAAGTAACGGAATCAAATTACCAGCCGAACTGATTCAATACCCCTTCAGTATTAGTATTACTTAGAAATAAACTATCCCTGAACCCGTTTCCTCACTTTAACGGGGGACGTGTCTTTCTTTTTCTCCTTCATCTACTTACCTTGGAGGTACTTGGGAGTAGACCATACCAGTGGTCGTATATCCTTTGGTAAGTCTTTGATCCGCGCTTTCCATCATTCACGCGTCATCTCCCAATGGCTCACATCGTGGCCTATTTACGACAATTCTTCTGCACTCATACAGGCGCGTTCTCCCGTTCTCCGTTCCGGTTTTTTACTTGTAACTCTGTTGAAACGTGTTTCATTGCATAACTGAACTGACGGCTGTTCGCCTTTTTCAGCTAATTCGTTTGCACACACATCCACTTAAAACTCTATAATTTGCTCTTCGCTGTTTTTTTTGGCTTCTTCTGTGAGTTACCACCTCGGTTTCCTCCCATCATCCCTTTGACTTACCGGACCTAGTGCGCAAATCATTTTCCTCCCGCAGTCTGCCATGTCAACTCATCCCGGAGACACTTCTCGGAAGCCATCTGGCTCATCGACGCGCTCGTCTGGACACTCTCCTTCAGCTTCACCGAATAATGTATGGTAGTAGCTTTCTGATTTGATCCATTCTCACCACACCACAGTCCCAGAGAAACTTGACTCCGACAACAGCGAATATGTTTGGTGTCGCGATAGCCGGGGCCTCCGGGCTCAAGGGCCTCAATTCAGGTTGGCAGGTGGGTGGAACATCTTACGAAGCTGTCCCTGTTACTTACGTGATGTCATTTAGGTATGGGGATCAACGACACCAGCGTCCAAGAGGAACGCGTCCATATCCTCCGCTGCCAGTGTGACTGACCTCTCACCATCCCAAGCTGAGAGTGGTTACCGTGGAAATCTGGGTGAAAGCTGGAGTGCGCCAAGGCCGTCAAGCGGAACCTGGGATGAGCTGAGCGGAAGCCCAAAAAAGACAGAGTTCTCGCAGTTGGTCAGTCAATTCGTTCACGATATTTGTTTGGCATTCAACATTCAATAGGACACTAATTCCACCTTGTCCCTGCATCACGCTCGGCAGAGACAAGCAACCGCGGCGCAAGCAGCGGCGTTGTCAGGTCCAAGAGTTGTAGGTGTTCTTAATGAACCTGAAAGGCGTGCTAAAAGATCTTTCAAGGACGATCGCCCTTCGGCAAAGGCCGGACAATTCTCTCCGCAGAGGTTCGACAATGCCCTTGGAAAGGAACCGGGAGTCTCCAATAGATATGCAGCTTCTTCAAATACATCGGGCTATGGATCGTCTGCCTTCGGTGGTCAAAACGGTGGCTTTGACTCCATGCAGGTGTCTTCAGTCGTTGAAAACGAATTGTCTATGGGTCTGAGAGGGATGGCAGTCGAGGACGATCACGTCGGCGGCCAATACCGCCACCAATCTGCCTCTTCACCGTCCAACGCTGTTGCTTCTCATTCTCCTGCAGTCCCCCAGGTGCGACCACCCCCCCAGATGGTTCAAGGACGTCCCCCGTATGGTATTTACCCTCAGGCTGATTATTCGTCGTATTATACCAATGGCGCTACACGCGATCCTTACATGGATTATGGATATGGATACAATACCCCGACGGACCCTTCACTCTACCCCTCATCCGCTGGCATGAATAATACCTCCACGGCAAGCCTATACCCTGGCGTATCACCACAGGCGCTACACCATAATGCTCCTACTGGCCAGCAGTCCAGTATATACTACGACTATTCAGCCTCCGCGCGGTCCCCCTCACAATATTACTACCCCGCGCATCAGCCCTTAATGTATCCAACCATGCCTCCGCTCTCTCCCATGCCGACTCCTCAGCTCAGCGCTGCCGCGCCCGCCGGTAGTATGCCCGACAAGAAACAGGTACGTTATTTTATTTTACGTCAGATTGTATCTAGGGCGCCGCTGACCATTCAACCTTAGTATGGACTGCAACAACAGGTGGCTCTCCAAACCATTTTGCGTCCCACCATGATCTCATATACTCCTCACCAGGGTTATGCTGCTGATTATGGTGCCCAGCTTCCCTTCATGATTCCAAATGCCGCCATGTATGGTCATGCTGCCCATGGGATGCCATTTTATCACCAAAACGTACGTCTTGGTCGGCGCCAGGATGGGAGTGACGCTGGTTTGGCTTTGCGCAGTCCTTTGTTGGATGAGTTCAGAGCAAACAAAGCGCGCAAGTGGGAGCTTAGGGTGTGTTCAATGTAATTGCGGCGGAAAGAAAACTGATCAACTCTCAGGATATCTATGGCCATATTGTCGAGTTTAGCGGTGATCAACACGGATCTCGCTTCATTCAACAGAAGCTCGAGACAGCTACCTCGGAGGAGAAACAAGGTGTCTTTGATGAGATCGTGCCTGACAATGCCCTGCAGCTCATTCAAGATGTATTTGGTAACTATGTATGTTTATGGTGTGATCCTTCATTTATCATCATATCTGATGGCTTCTGTAGGTTATTCAAAAGCTGTTTGAGCACGGGACGCAAGTGCAAAAGACTGTTCTCGCCAACACGATGGAGGGTCATATTCTCCCACTATCACTACAGATGTATGGTTGTCGTGTTGTTCAGAAGGTTTGTATGCACGTTCGTAGCCTCTCGCAGTGTCTAATTCAAATTTCCTAGGCGGTAGAATTTGTGCTTCCAGACCAGCAGGCATCATTTGTTAGGGAACTTGATCCGCATGTACTTAAATGCGTGAAGGATGCGAACGGCAATCATGTCAGTGCGCTCCCTTAATTTCAAATGCTTTACGCTAATGTGTCTGCAGGTGATCCAAAAGCTGATCGAACGCGTGTCACATGAACGGCTGGGCTTCGTCAACACATTCAGGGGTAATGTGTATGACCTCTCCACGCATCCATATGGCTGCCGTGTATTGCAACGATGCTTTGAGCACCTGCCTGAAGACCAGACACGTCCTCTGATGGATGAACTGCATAAATACATGATTAATCTGATGCAGGATCAATTTGGGGTAAGTACTCATCATTGTCATACTCAGGTCTGTTGGCTAATTGACTTGCTAAGAACTACGTTGTTCAATTTGTTCTCGAGCAAGGCAAACCTCAAGATCGCAATCAAGTCATCTCCAAACTTCGTGGTCAGATGTTGAATATGGCTCGCCACAAGTTCGCATCGAACGTTTGCGAGAAGGCTCTCGTTACCGCTGGTAATGAGGAGCGTCGTGTCCTTATCGATGAAATCATCATGCCGAAAGCTGATGGTGTCAGCCCAATTGTGTCCATGATGAAGGACCAATTTGCCAGTACGTTGCCATGTATTTAACATTAAAGTTCTGATGACTGACCACTCATGTAGACTACGTTCTTCAGCGGGCACTAACCGTGGCAGAAACCGATCAGAAGGATATTCTGATTGCTAAGATCCGTCCTCAGCTAGTCAGCATGCGCAGATACTCGAGCGCTTACAGCAAGCATCTTATTTCCAGTATGTTCATGAAATGCAACCGAGATAAATGAAATAATATCTGACCAATGCCCAATAGTTGAACGTCTTCTAGAGCGCACAATTAATGGCTCAAAGGTCTCGGATAAACCTGCGGACTACCCCTCACTATTGCACAAGCCAGTCAACTAATAGCGTGCTCCTATGACCAGGTTTTTCTTCTTGCTTCACTTCCTACTTCCTCTTTCCTCCAATCGCAATGCTATGGTATATTCGCATCATTTTTACCTCATTCCGCAATCACTCGCACCACGATTATCCACGCAACCAACATTATTAATTGCACACTCTTTACATACATTCATTCAGTACCATACTGCATTCTCTGCTTCGCTGTCGATATTCCAACTTTCATGTCGCTATCATCTTTGTCGTCATTTTTCCCATCCGTGGTATGTATCGATCGTATAGATACCTGAGCACACCAGTTATAATCATCATGGATTTTGTCTTGCCACGCATATGCATGATACTCGGACTAACTAATAATCCCACGAGAAGTAAACGGGGACAAACAAAAGTATTATTGGGTTCGAGCTAAAGTAGCACTACCGTCACGTCGCCAAGCGCAAAAGCTTCAGCAAAACGTCAGCTTCTTGCTTTTCTCAAGACCACGAGCTCTACTGGCCTGCAGGACAGAAACGTTGCAAACATGAGTACTGTGGAAGCTGCGGCTTCGCTTTTTGGCTCAGACGGTGATTCTGGGCCAGATCCATTTGCGGTCATCGGCAACGAGGAGACCGACACGACACCACCTGCCGGGTTGACGGGTTATGAACATGGACACCATGATTCTGCTTCTTATCCATCTGACATGGGCCAGGACGCTTCCAGTTTGTTCCCTGAAGACCACATCCCCCAAGACGCTCAGCATTTTCAACAAGATCCCTGGTCGGTTCCTGTAGACCAGGATGCCAGTGTTACTGTAAACCAGGTTCCTGATAGCTCGCAATACTCTGCTGCTGGTTACGAACAGTCTCAAGGGTGCTCTTCTGCACCTAGTCACTCCACGGCTCAACCGCAAGCTTCATATGTCCAACCACCAGGTGTGTCGGTTGTGCACATTTGTCACGTCTGCAGTGTTAATTTATTACAGCGCAAGGGAGCTATAATGCCAGCGGTGCAGCGAGTGCTTATTACCAGTACACACCGGACTCGAACACCACTTCCTCACAATACAGCGGGAGCCAGTACATAAGCCAGCCATATGCGCCGGTACACGGCAGCTACGACCATTACAAGCCCACCACTAACACCACAACCACTCGCGCGTCACAACCACCTGTCGTACCTGCCGATTCTCAGAATACGTTTGAGTCGTATAACCCTATGGCACGTTCAGTCTCTCAACCTTATTCGTCGTCTGCGTACGCTGCAGCTCCTCAGCAACCTTCTCCGAGCATCCCCCCCCCTCCTGCTCAGGTTCCACCTGCGATGTCGGCTGCATCTTATCGTCCAATGAAGTCGAATGCGTATGACCCCCCTCTTCCTCCTCCGAAGGTGTCAAAGCGTGCTGTGAGTGCACGTGCACCAGCCTTGGGACAGTATGCCTCATATGGTCAGCCCTCACAAGTCCCTCCTGTCCCTCCTGTCCCCCCTACTCTCTCTCCCCCGTCTGATAGTGCTCGGCACGGCAACCTTTCCAGTGGCGTTGCTCAACCTCTAGTTTCTTATGCACCTCCGCGAGCGCAAGCCACTCGTCAGCTTGAAGGGGCTCTGGGTATTACCTCGCCACCCAATTCTTCTCAACAGCTCCCCCAACGGCCTGTTGGTGATCATTACGCGCAACATGGGTTATCACATGCGGGCACTCATAGATCCCCATTGGCTGCCCCTCCTCTACTCGCGAATCCTCCGACACCCCCACAAAACTCTTATACGCAGGAATTACTTGACGAAGTACCTACTCCCAAACAAGGTCCATCCACTTCATTTACGGACCATGTACAATGTGTTGCTTCTCCTGTCACTGAGTCATATCCACTGCCAAGTCATGACCTTTACTCAGAGAGTCGTGCCTACTCGTCTGATGATATGCCCTGGGACGATCCGGAAACTTTGCAGACCGAGGCGACATCGTCTTCTTTCCACACCGTTCAAGATCCCTACTTGCCTTTACTTCCCGCGGAGCATGGAGGTTTGAATGGTTCAACGCAGCCCCCTAGCAGCCCACCTTCTTCCCCACCTAGAGGCAAGGTGCATCAACACCAAGACTTGATGTTACGAGGTCCAACGCTACGGCGGTCCGCTTCTCACTCCAGAGACGGATCCAACAGTTCAAATGCGTCATTGATGCGTAGTCCGGTAAAGAGAGTTTCCTCTCCTTTACGCAATGCTTTCGACTCTAGTGAACAGGATATGTACCCTGGCCCTCCCCATCCGGCTTCTGCGTATGAGCTGTCACACTATACCACGCCCAACAGAGCGGCATCTCCCAGTTCTGTTCGCTCGTTCGCAAGCCATGCAGGATCTGTTCAGAGTGCCTATAACTCGACAGCTCCGGCTGCGGTGAACCATTACGAGCCCAGATTGCATGCTGCGTATGAGAGGACTTCATCCCCCGTCTTCCATCATTCACGTCAGGCGTCTCCAGCCCCTGACCCGTATGCACTTACCAAGAATGTTACGGCTCTGGCGTCGTCCGACTATCGTGGCCGTTCGGGTTCCAACGGATCCTTGCATTCCACAGCGTCCCTGCCAATGGGAATCCCCTTTCAGCGTGAAGTTAACGGGTTTATTCCTAAGCCCCGTCCTGGTGAACCAAGCTCGTACGGCGCGGTGTCTGCGTATAGTCAGGAGCTCCTCATCTCACCCGCGGCTCGCCCTCCATATGCACCCTCCCCTTCTCTTTTAGGCTCAAACGATCCTTTGGGTCGGACATCTACTCGAGCTCCAGTGATCAGTTTTGGTTTTGGTGGCAAGGTGGTTACGTGTTTCCACAACTCTCCTGACCTTATCACTGGATTCGATGTTGCACTCTCGTCTCGTCACTCGACAGATGTGCGTGTACGCGTGTTGCACAAACTTCTCCCTGAATTTGCGCTTGAACCTTCTGCCGCTGCTTACCCTGGTCCTCTGTTTTCTGACCCTGGTACACCTGTCAGTCTTGTGCGCACTGGGGCGGCATCTCAAGTCAAAACAAAGAAGGCACGCGTCATCAAGTATCTAGAGGATCGAATTGATGAGCTGTCGCGTGGGACAACGTATATGTCAGAAGGAACCGAGAAGCAGCGTGCTGAGGGAAAGTTGGTTCTAGTCAAACTGCTCAAGATCATGGTTGAGAACGATGGTGCACTGTCTGGAAGGTCTGTCGCCAGACCACGGGTAGACATCCTTAACTAATATTGCATTCCAGTACTCACATTGACTCAGCTGTAAGAACGGCACTACTTCCTCGCATTGCCGCGTCTGAGAGTGGTGAGAGTGGGCCTGGTGTCCTCTCGACAGCAGGTTTTGCTTCTCCTATGCCCAATGGCCTGGGTATGATTCCAGGCTTCAGTGGTGGGCACGCTGGCACGAGCGAGACACCCATCTCAGTTTCCACGCTTCTTCCATCCGCATTAGATAAGATACAAGAATTCCTTGTGAGAGGTGAAAGGAGACAAGCTTATCACTATGCGCTGGATGAGAAACTGTGGGCGCATGCGATGGTCATTGCGAGTAGCATTGACAAGGAGGCTTGGAAGGACGTTGTTAACGAGTTCCTCAAGGGAGAGTTAGGTGTTCACGATGCACAGTGGACGCCCTTTGTTGGACGCGGAAAGGAACAAACACCTCCCAGTAATGGAAGAGAGTGGCTTCGTGTGATCTACAGTCTATTCTCTGGTCAGGGACCAACTGCTGGTTAGTGATCATTTTTTGAGCTGGATCTTTTGATATGAAGCTGCTTGACAAACAGTCCAGGAACTGATTCCCACCAGTCTGCTCGCGAGAACAACAGCTACACTGCAAGTCCCTACACCGGCTATTGCGCACACCACGCCAATGTCACCTAGTTTTCCTTCGCCAGCGATGGCAGCACAGATCCCTGCCAATGCATTGTCGAAGTGGCCAGAACTTGTGGCATCAATGGTCTCCAGTCCTCTATCCCCTGAGTGGTCGGCAACCTTGACAGCACTGGGTGATTACCTTGTATCGCATCAACAGGTCGAGGCTGCGCATGCATGGTAATTGTATAATCCTTGCACATGTCTTCCTACGCTAAGATCATCGTCAGTTACTTGCTATCTCCTCAGTCTTCTCCAATAGGGGGCATCGGGAGTCCATCGGGTCGAGTTGTTCTCATTGGTTCACGGAATCCACACGCGTGTCCCGCTTTCTATAAGGACACTGACCCCATCATTCTGTCCGAAATTGCCGAGTTCGCCTTGTCGCTGAAGAGCGTCCCGAAGGGACAAGAAGCATTCCGCGGTTTGCCGCATTTACAGCCATACAAGCTTATCAGGGCCTCATATCTCGCGGAGATTGGCGAGATACAGGCAGCCAGCAGGTGCGTCGATCTTCTAGTCCGATTCTGCATCTTCTTGAGCGAACTATAGATATTGCGAGGCAATCACCGCTGCAATGACACATCCATCACCCTATCTCAATTCCGTTGTCATCGAGCAATTGAAAGGGTTAGCAGATCGCTTGATCGGTACTCCACAAATGGCAAAGAGCGGATCTTGGATAGGCGGAAAGGTGAACAAACCTAGTCTTGATAGTATCGGTAGCTGGCTTGAGGGACGCTTGACGAAGTTCATCGCTGGAGAAGGGGACGAACCTCCGCCTCAGCCAGCACCGTCCAAGAGTCAGGTGTCATCCCTAGGACCTTTCTCTCACTTCAGCGAGATCTCATCAACGACAACGTCCGCGAGTCCGTCGCCTCCCCCTGGGATGATGAACCCGCATTCAATGTCCGGTACACCGCCCCCCCGCAGAAGCGGTTCCGCGATGGCAGTTTCCACTTCTCATTCTCACGTGCCTATTGATCGTGCCTCATCTGCCATGGATTACTACCACCCAACACGGAAGCCGTCACCAGCACCTCCCTTGACTGCACCTTTGCACCCACCACGATCAGCTTACCCTTACCCCTCACACGGTTCAGGTATGAATGGGCATTCAACGACAAATAGCTACGCCCCTGCATATGGTACCGAGCCGTTGTCACGAAAGCCCTCGTTGGAGATGACCGCCGAGGAGGGCTCTGAGCAACAACAAGAGATAGGATGGTGGTCTTCTCTCAACAATTCAGACTCTGGCCCCACACCGACCACAGCCAGTTTTCACTCAGTCGATCATTTCCGGGGTTCCTCCGATGGCTTCATCTCCTTGATGGACGACCCTACGTTGACTGCGACTCCCAGTCCATCCATGTTGAATCACCAGCCGCAACCAAGCTTTGAAGATGAGGATGAGGACTTGGGCTTTGGCAATAATGCAAATAGACGTGAACGTCATCAGGAACCAGCTGAGTCCGGGAGTAGCGAAAAATCTACCACGCCTATAGAGGACACCAAGAAGACAGAGGAAAAGAAAGGTCAGTTATAGTTTCCTCTTCGTTCCAACATTGTCAACAACTCTTGTTGCTAGACTCCCCGCCAGCGACGGCTTCAGCGGTGCCAAGCTCTTGGCTGGGTCGGTTCTGGAAGCGTTCTGAAACAGCTCCTGGTCCTATCAAGGCCAGTCTTGGGCAGGAATCGGCTTTCTATTACGACAAAGATCTCAAGCGTTGGGTGAACAAGAAGGTATGCAGCCAGTGTTATTAGGATGTGTGATGTCACTCAAAGATTTGTCAGGCTGGTGCTGAAACCGCACAACCAGTTACACCACCCCCACCTCCTTCAAGAGCACAGACAGCCTCACCAGCGCGGGCAAGTGCTCTACTTCCTCATGCCAACGGTGCAAGTTCAGCACCACCGCCAGCGCGATCTACTTCGGCTATTGATTTGAGCACATCTCCCACCGCTAAGCCACCCATGCGGGTGCGTTCGAATCTTGCTCCCACTGAAGCCACATCTCTCCCCAACACACCAGCGCCAACGACTCCCATGACACCGCTTCCACCACCTAGTCGCCCACGCTCACAAGCCGCCAAACGCAATGTACGAACCCGCTACGTTGATGTTTTCCAACAGCAAGAGAATGCTTCGTAGATCAGTCATACGGATACTTATCATAGAGACCATCCATCACATCGATTTATTCTGGATATATTTTAGCTTTTGGCTTTCGTCATCTGTCACCTCACTTCTTCTCATGCATGTACATTTTTATTTGCTTTTTATAATTCAAATGCATGCCGTGGCTATCATTGCAACATGAGCTACGTGATTCTATATAATGAGCTTGAACGGGTAGCCTGATAGGAGTGTTAGAGTTGTGTGTCAGATGCTTAAGACATAGACCAACCTGGGTTTTTGACGCGGAAAAGCGATACCAAAATGCTGAAAACCAGGAAGTTAACTGCAGTCCAGAGGTACACCTGAATTCTTTGGCGGCCGGGTGACAATTGGCGCGGTGTGACGACGGTCAACATCAAGAAAGATCCAGCCAAGATTCCATCTATGAATAATCAACACCAGGATGATGTGTAAGGTGCGTGACGACTTACAAACCATGGCGATGACTTGAACTTCTTGTCCATACTGATTTTGGTAGCCTTGAGCAATCCAAGCGCCATTCGGGCCAGCATAGGGTGCACCCCTAATGCGAGTGAACATGTAGCCAGAGGTCATGACTAGAGAGGTAGAGATTGTGCCCGCGGCCCAGACCCAGCGGTTTTGCAGTGCTGGTTTGATAAAGCGGAAGATAAGGGTAATGATTGGGATGAGTGAAGCGATGCTGCCCGCGCGCGCCCAGTCAAAGGGAGCCTTGTACGGGATAGGGATGGGGGTGTGAACAGAGAGTTGCTCAGCGAGGGGTCCAGCTTCGAAACCACTGTAGAGTCCAATAAGGGTCTGTAAATCAAGGGTTTAGTGAAAATCCTACTGTTGGAAATCATATTTGAAGGGGGCTTTTTTTGCAGACGCGTTTGGTCCTTCGGTGGCGGGATACACGTGAACACCTGGGGCAGAAGCCATCCCAAGCTAATGAAGGCGTCAGTCGTTGAATGTAGCTTCGCAGGATATGATGTTGCAATCACCTTTTGGAAGACGGCGTGCCCGTCATCAAAGTCAAGGGTAGCGAAGAAGTGCCGGTCCCGCTGCTCTTTGGGAGCGGTCGCCCATGCTTTGGCTACAGCAGTGAATGACGGGTCAAATTCTCTGTTAAAGGCACAATTAGCCTCATAGGTATGCTTATAAACTTGTCACTGACTTGCAAGGAGCACAACGCCGTTGGGGATTGAGCGCAGTGAAATGCACAGCAGCCGACCACTCGCGCTTTGAGGAGGCAAGCAAGTCGTAAGTCTGTTCGTTGAGCTGTATGAGGCCATTTCCAGCTGCTGCAAGGTCAACCAGCTGCTCGTGCGTTGATTTTTTGGCCGCTAAGGACAAGGGCAGGAGTAAAAGAGCAAGTAGGGGCCGAAGCATATTGAAAGCACTAGCTAGTGAAGGGTTTGGTTATCCAAGTTGGACCAAAGTTGTCAACGTGTAACAAATCAATAATAAATGGTTACAATATAGCAGCCGTGGGAACTGGACAACTTTGGATCAGTCTCTCTGCTCACCGTCTTAGACGGCGACCAGAGCCCTGTCAGACATGTCTCATGCCCTTCTCCTACGACTCTTTTTATCTCCTTCCTTCTTCTCTGTTCATGTGGCTCTACGATATCTAATGCTATATGCCGACAACATAGGCATCACATACTACCTTACCCGAAGGTTGAAAGAACTCAACACGCAAGAATTACGCGAAGTATGGGGTTTCATATGGTATTTACCAGTGTTCACCGTGTCGGAGCAACTACACTAATAGATTCGCTAGTCATTTGCTCGTCACACGGCCTTCTAAATCACGAGCACTGGAATGCTTTGTAGTAGACATATCAGAACGGTCCACACATATAGCCATGATTGTACGTAGGCAACAGCCCCATAGCTTCAAGCTCACAGCTGATGCCTATGGAGACCCTTTGGCTTATGCAAGCTTCTTTGCAAGATCTCTCCTCATCACCTAGTTCTCCATCTTTTCAGGTATGCCAGCGGACGTTACAAAGATGTCATGAAACTATCTTCGGCGATCTTCCAACTCCAGTCTCTCCGTACTCTGGCTTGGACCTGCCGTTCCAGGCACGCTTCTCACGTCGGAAGGTTAAAACCCATGTCGAACCAGCACTCGTCGGACTTGGTCTGATGTTAGCTGGAACTCCAGCCATGCCTAAGCTTACTGAGATCATGGGCGAGGTTGCGTTGCAGCAGGGTCGTGCTGACGAGGACGGGTCAGACCTGAAAAGCGTCCAGACCGATGATAATGACGTTGTTTCGGGATCAGGAAAGACCACCCGTAATGACTCTGGGGATGATGATGACAATGCCTCGGATGGAAAAAATGAAGATGACCATACGGCTAGTTCTCATGAACGGCCTTCTAATGATGTTTGTGCGCCCCATGGTCCTGCGGTCTCCGAGAAGCGAACGATTGTCAAATTTCGTCGGACGAATGTTGCTGCACAGACAAGTCCCGCTCTAATTCATTTGCAAAACATGCATCGGTCAACATTATCCGAGGATCCACTCGATCAACTTGATCCCTCGTCCCCAGCACGCGTTGCCAGCCCATACCAATCCTCTCCTTCGATACCTACGACCCAGCATCCTTTTCGGCAGAGTACACTGAATTTCGGCGATTCCCTCCTCCAACGGTATGATTTGGATTCACAAGCACATCTTCTTAGAAGTCACTATTACCGTTCAGAAGTAAGCAGTTTCCATTGTCATTATAACTTTGGCTTTACGTAAAACATAACAGGTCCAGTTTTTGATAACGCTGGAACACATCTCTAACCGCCTACTGGTCGTGCCAAAGCCTGCGCGAGTCAGCGCCCTTAGAGCCGAGTTAACTGCTCTTAACCACAAGCTTCCCGCAGAGGTAATATCTTCCTCTCTGTCATACCCCAGTTCGTGATATAGGATTTCAGGTGTGCATGCCTATGTGGTGCTCTTCATCCGATAACCCTGTGCCACGGAATGACTCTCAACCTCACCACAAGATCGTTCGAATCCCCCCTGGCGAAAGCGTTGTGCTTAATTCTGCCGAGCGAGCACCTTATTTGCTCATTATCGAGATACTGCACGACGACCTTGACTTTGACCCAACAAAGAGAAGCAATAAGGAGACGCTGAAGCGTATAGTGACGAAGGAGAACGAACGCAAAGGTGCTTCGAGAGAACTCATTGCCTTCACTAGGTCACCTCTTTCCTCGAAACATAAGCCTCTCGGAGATCCCGTTGTCGGCTCGGAAAATGCCTTGGGAAAGGACTCTGCTGAGGAGCCAGAAATTTCATCGGTCCCTGTAGCTTCTGCTACC